>CM076575.1:1003576974-1003698171 GCA_034641835.2 Pinus albicaulis | reverse complement strand
AAATCTGAAAACAAAGAAAGTGAATTTAGCAAAACTAAAAACTCGAAACATTAAACAAAATTTGTAATTAAGAAAAATAAATATTTTCTCATTCTTACTCTACTCTACAAATAAAAATCACGACGTTATTTGAGTCAAGGGGCCCTTCCCGACCTTGCAACGTTCCTAGAGACTTAGATTAAAATAATGTGCAAAACTTCAACAATTAAATTTTCATTACAATAATCTCAACTTCAACTTGTAAATGGAAGTTAAACCTATTACAAAAGATCAAATCAGAATAATGATAACCTCTCCGCGTCCTCTCTAATAATATATGCCCTTTGAGGCTTTATTTATACATAAAATGCATTAAGGAAGGATAAGATCTAATCCCCTAAACTTAGGAATTTTTTTTACAACTTTATACAAAGTCTGATTTTTTTGTAATTTTATACAAATTGGTATTAAAGAATCAACCATATCTTCTTGACCATTATGTATTTTGAGGAGCTCTATCAGTTTAGCCTAATTGGTCATATTATTAACAACAAAATCTCTTGGAATTTCCTAATTCACTTCAATGGCCTCAGAAATCGTGCCCAAATATGATTGTTTAGATACTTTTGCCAATCTCGGTTTTCCAAAAATTTTGTACAAAACTGCTTCGAAGAACCTGCTGTAATTTTGTAATCCTATTGAATTTTTGAATACGTTTTAATATCAAAGTAAATTGATATGTTTTAAAAAAACCCATTTTCCTTATTCTTGAGATTCACCACCATATGCACATAAATCGAGGAAAAACATGGAAGTTTCCAAATTGTTACCTATTTTTTGTTGTAGCTTAAATGATGTGCTAGGATCCCACACGTGTGATCTGGGTATATTTCAAGGCATGTACCAACATATTAAGCCCATGTAGCACTTAATTTACCATGCCTTGAGAAAGAAAAACATATTTGATAATTTTGACTTTTTTCCCTCCATTCGTGCAAGGGCATAATTAAGTACTGAACTGCTAAATTGATACAGAGATAGGATTTTTTGTAGTGGAACATGCTTCTTGGCCATATAACCACATTATTAAAACATCATTGATAAAACCATATTAAAAACTCATTTAATCATTAAAAATACAAGAAATTAGTAATAATTAACCACAAGGTAAAATGAATGATTTTAGTGAAAATTGGTAATATGATAGTTAAGGAATATGTTATAAAAGTATGAATATGGATTGTAAATGAAAGGTTTGGATATCCAATATGATAACATATCTAGGTCCCAACATTCCCCCATTCCTAAGACTTTGCATTCTCTCATGCAAACAAAATATTGACTAGGAAGGGATGATGCATGATATAAGGTGATGATGAAGATAATGGTTGTATGAATGTGGACTTGGAAACTTTATAAAAAGAAGATGCATTAATGGATTTGGAAATGGGGGGTTAATGTTGGTATAAATTTTTTGAAGAAATAGGAAGTGGTTAATCATCAATATTCCTTAAATTTTAATGAGCTAAAGAGCCTTTAAACATGTTTTACCTCAAGTATACCTTCCAGACTTTGATTTGTAATGCATGATGCAATGTAAGTTGTATGAAGATGAAGATGAAACAAAGTAAGGCTAAGAGCCTGGAAGAGCTAGAATTGATGAGTGTTTATCTGAGCCGTTGCAGGAAGTTGAAGAGAATGAAATGAATATGTTGAAAAGGTCCCAATAGCGACTCACCCATGCATGAGGTTTTGCATGTCCTCATGTAAACAAGGTGAGGTATTGAAGAAGTGTGGAAGGTTGCTGAGATTTATCTAGTACAAAGGAACCTGGAAAATAAAACAATGGAACTAATGAGTTGAATACTGAATAAAAACAAGTCATCTCAGATTTATTAAAATGATAAAAAGGTAAAACCAAGCATAAGATAAAATTCAAATCACTCATTACATATGATTTCATCAATATTTAACAGTTTTATGCTCAAGACAAAGAAACATTTTATAAATTTAAGGGGCTCTCCTCCTTTGTAGGTAGGAGGTTTTTTTATGATCACAACAAATGATGAACCAATGAAAAATTATTTATTACTAACCAAGTCCCAAAGACTTATAGTCATCAAAGTATTACAGATAAGCTTTGCAGTCGAGTTTTATTAATTCTCTACGATCATAGGTCCCACTTATAAGGTAATTAAATCTTAGATATAGTATGAAAAATCAATGATAGAGAACTCAAGGTTACCTTAAAGCCATTCTTTAGTAGCAAGTTTATGGAGTTCATTTTTACCCTTGATTTCATCCACACATGCTTCCTTTTGATTGTAACACTATAGAGTAACCATAATACATGTAGACAAAAGCCCTAGTTTGGTTGAGACTTCTTTAGGAATAATGACCCATTTCTCGTGAGAATCCATAACCCCGATGGGTTTTCCTAGTGGTATCATAGGTCAGTACCCAATTCCAGCAGGTGTCCATATCCTTGATGGGTTAACATCTTAAACCTGTTTTACACTGAAGGCTCTAGTCCCATGTTTACTACCATTTTAGTTTTATATTATGGATATTTCTTTTCAAATTGGTATATGGGGGAGCAACTTTAGAAATCCCCTTAAAGGCATAGGATGATACCTTTCATAGTGAATTTGATTATCTACATAATGTCTTAGATGCATAAGGTACTTATAGGTACTCAAAGGACATAGTGTGAATGAGTCATTTTAATGTGAGATGGATAAGGCTTACTAAAAAATAACCAATATACACCTAAATTCCTACTAATCATAGTTTTAATATATGCTTTCACTTTTAAAGTAGTGTTCCACTATGAACAGAGACTTCATCAACTGTCTTGCAAGTATGAATAAAGATACTCGGAGATCATGCTTTGGTGCTATGGTTATAATATTCAAGTTGATTTTTTCATTGGTATCATTGTATGGACCTCTTCACTTTGTTATGATCCCCTTAATATGTTTTGGTAACTATATTTTGAGCAATTGTTTTGTAGTGATAATCAGAAATCTATATGAATAAGAAAAATGAAATTAAAAAAAATTATATAAGCTATGAATAGTTTTTAATTATAATTTAATTCAACTTTTATGAAAAGGATTGCTTATTCGATCATCTTTGTGAAATATAAGTCTTAAAACATACAAGTAATGATAAAGCATGAATGCATCATTTTTAAGAACTTAAGGAACAAGGAAAGATAACATAAAATTCTCCCCTAAGTGTTCCATTATGTCTATGAAGATGTCTTTTAAAATTTTGAAAATATTTTTCCAGTATTTAAGCATCCCAAATGAACAAGATCCTTGAATCCTTCTTTTTCTTGCAAAATATAAAATTGGAACCAAAATTCTAGATACTAGTTAGATGAAATATGGTACTAAAAATTGGTATGAAATACTAGACAATTTTGCAATGCAATCATTTCCAACTTCATATAATATTCCAAAAATAATGGTCATAGCTTACTTTATTGAAAAAAAAACTAGAAACAAATATAATTATCATCAAGAAATAATAAGTGAGAAAGCAAAGTAATAGTTGAACCATGTTGCAGTTGGAAATAAGATTGAGTGGAAATCTTCATTAAACAATATGCAGCTAAAAGAGACCCCCAAAAAAATGCAATATGAACATAGATCTCCTATTTTCAACTAATTAATTTTTATTCGTTGACATCCCCACTTATACAAAACAAATGAGAAATATGTTGCACTATATTTTATAACTAAATACCTACTATATGCAATATTTATTTATTATTCTACTCTACTTGAGAAAAATAAATTCTTCTCCTAAAGTATAGGAGTATTTCCAATGTAACCATGTGAGTAAAAAATATAAAAATGCATTCATACTCAAGTTTAGAATAAAATATTCATTACATACCTGAGTATGAAGAACAATTTGTTTTAATGATGATGTCAAGAAGTAAGGAATAGTGAAGGAGTGGTATGGCCTTATAATTGCTTGAAACCAAATTACAAAAAAATCAAAATGATTTTGGTTTACCTCTTTATTTGGCTCATTTAGCATATCCTCCTTTACCATGCCATGCATATATTCTATTATGAGATGACTGTCCTCCTGTATGCTTGGATGATCCATAGATGGAAATGTCGAAAATTCTTCAATCTTAGGTTCTAATGGTTTCTCTCCATTCAATGTGGTCCATGATTCTTCAGTTTCATCGACAATATTTCAAGGGTGAAATTCTTCCTATGGATGTAGTTCATGAGTTGTTCTTCTATTGATTTTGGGAAGGCAGATAATTTTTTGGCTAATGTCAAGATTTGTTCTTCCTAAGATGTAGAGATCCCAGTTGCTACTAGGATTTGAGAGAGTTCTTCCAAACCCTTGATCATCCTTGAATATTTCTCTGTTGGTTTTTAATACCTGTCATGCACATGGATTGGTGTATGAAATTATTATTAAAAATCCCTAGGAAATAATAAGGAAACACACTTAAAACAAAGGCAAACAAACCAATCATGTACTCGAAGCACCACCATGTTACTAAGACCCTGTTGTCACCAAGTTATCTGTTCACACAAGTTAGTATTCTCTTATTTTCATGAATCAATCTAAATTAAAACACACTTTCAAGGAAAAATATGGAAAAATGAGGCTTTGGATCCTACCTTTAATTCTACGCATATGAAAAAGAAACGAGAAAATAAATTAGAGACAACCAGACTTTGGAGCAACCCCAAACCAAAGAGAATGTGTGGATATTCACTCACGTCTTACCATCTTTCTTCACCCTCTAGTTTCCCTGAAACTAATATCACACAAAAAATTTGTGAAAGAAACTATGCTCTAATCCATTTAGCACTGCCCAGGAAACAACACCAGAAATGTTGGTGGAATTATATGTATTATAATTCCAACATTTAATTATCGAATCTGGGATCGTAAGACTTAGATATGAAAGCACATGAAATGTATGATTAGAGCCTATTCTAACCTAAGCTAACAAATAAATCTAGAAAGAACCTATCACTATGGATTATCACTTGTCACTGTACTGTGGGACTCTAATGCTTATCAGGTTTTGAACCATAATATTTCATTAACAATTTTCATGTGGTTTTATATATGTAGCTTATTATGTCTTTGAGACTTCAGTGGTTGTAATGCTCTAGTGATGAAAACCCAATGAACGTGTTGCAGAAAAGTAAATGTAAGCAACTATAATGAAAAGTGTCTAAGGCAAGTAAAGAAAACAAGGAAATAAATTACAAGAAATACATTAACGAACTAAGAAAAATAAATTCGAAGCAGTCTTAGAGATATATTGTAGGTTCTTATTTGTTGTAGGAATATTTTACCAAGTATATGTAAAGCTTCAATCAATTAAAGAATCCTAAACTCCAAATTACATATTTTTTAATACCCTGTTCTAGTATAGAACCTAGTACCGAATTAAGTACAGAAAGGTTGGAATTTCAAATTCTGAATAAGTACCGAATTAAATACAAAAAATTTGTAGATTGAAATTCTGAATATTAAAATGTGTTAAGAAAAAAATTTCAAATTTGTTTGACTCTTAAGCCCAAGAAAAAATAATTTAAATTTAATCGTAACATGTTCTATTAAAAAATCTGAAAACAAAGAAAGAAAATCTAGCAAAAGTAAAAACTTGAATAAAACATTAAACACAATCTATAATTAAGAAAACTAAATATTTTCTGAATATTACTCTACTCTACAAATAAAATCAGGACGTTACCTGAGTCAAGGGGCCCGTCCCGACCTCGCAACGTGCCTAGAGACTTAGATCAGAATAATGTGCAAAGCTTCAACAATTAAATCTTCATTACATTAATCTCAACTTCAACTTGCAATGGAAGTTCAAATCTATTACAAAATATCAACACAAAATAATGATAACCTCTCCATGCCTATCTAATACTCTCTACCCTTTGAGGATTTATTTATACATAAAATTAATTAAGGAAGGATAAGATCCAATTCCCTAAACTCAAAAAACAAATTTACAACTTTATACGAAATCTTTTTTTTTTGTAATTTTATACAAATTGGTGTTAAAGAATCAACCATATCTTCTCGACCATGATTTATTTTTAGAGGATGTTTAAAAAGACCCTAATTTGTCATATTATTAACAAAAAAATCTCTTGGAATTTCCTGATTCACTTCCATGGCCTCAGAAATCGCGCCCAAAAATGATTTTTTAGATACTTTTGCCAATTTGGGTTTTGCAGAAAATTTGTACAAAACTACTTCGAAAAACCTGCTGTAACTTTGTGACCATATTTAATGTTTGGAGATGTTTTTATATCGAAATAAATTTTTATGTTTTACAAAACCCATTTTCTGTATTCTTGATATTCGCCACCATATGCACATAAATCGAGGCAAAACATGGCAGTTTCAAAATTGTTACCTATTTTTGGTTATAACTTAAATGATGTGCTAGGATTCCACACATGTGAAATAGGTATATTCCAAGGCATGCAACAACATATTAAGCCCATTTAACACCTAATTTACCATGCTTTGAGAAAGGAAAACATATTTTATAATTTTGACTTTTTTCCCTCGATTCATGCAAGGGCAGAATTAAGTATCGAATTGCTGAACTGATACATAGATAGAAATTTTCATAGTGGAACTATAATGTTCCTACTTAGCCTTTTCTAAGAGGAACATTCAATTTTGTTTTAATTTATGTTTTATGAATAAATGAATAAAGGAGGACATGTAAAACTCCTAAAAATTCTGAAATAAATCAATGCCCATCTGAACAAAGACAAATCAGGGCTATGTAAATAATCACTTGCAGGTGTGAAAGAGGTTTGAACTAAAGACTGGGTCAACCTTTGACCAAATCATGCATTGTCTAGGGTCCATATATCTGCTCTATATCTAAGTTTTAACTCAGATCTCATGAACCTCTACGAAGAATAGCATTTGTTGAAGCATTTTTGTAAATATACATGTGCTCCTGCTCTCTTTTCTGAAGATTTATTGATGTATTGGCTCATGCTTTCTATTGTATAATGAAAGGGCTTTATCATAATAATTATTTTATGTTGTAATACTAAGATATCAGTCCTATTTTTTATCTCCACTGAACATTAGCTAAAACTGCGCAATTTCTGAAGGAGTGCTTGCATTTTACTGCAACCTTCCCCTTTGGGTGCCTTTTAGCTAGTCTACTTTTTGGGAGATCTGTTTAATGTGCCTAAACTAATTTTTTTCTGATGAAATTCCATATATAAGTCAAATATAGCATAAATGAGGGTAAACAAGCCTTGATATGTGTTATTTTTGCACAGTTTTACTTATACAACGTTTTCCTTGAACACCTTGTTAAAATTCCTAAAAAGGGGTTATTCCAAGTTCTATAGATAGAGTCTACAGTTGGCTAGTTAGAATTTGAATCTCACCCTTTATTTGAAGGGTGATATGTCTAGTAAATTCCTATATATTCCATCTCTGAAATAGAATCTTGAGAATCCTGAAAAAGGATCATTACAGTGGTATCGGAGCTCCACTCTTGGCACAGCTTGTGCTAGCATTGGAGCACCAATAATGCTGCATTCCGAAGATGAAGATCATCTTTCTAAGAGGGAGAGGAGATATCAGAATAGAATTCATAAAAATTATGACTATACTACTGTTGACCTTGACAAGGGTCAAGACAAGGGGAAAGCCCCTGAATCTGTGATTGATAAATATAAAGAAGCAGAGGAGTTTGCAAAAACTCTCTTGGAGGCTATGCAAGATCTGTTCAAGGAGATAAAGGAGATGAGGATAGATAGAATGAGGGAGTCCCTTGGGAGATTCCATCAAGGATAAATTTTTGTTATGTCTCAGTTTGGGACTAGTCAACCTGTGAGCTTGCCACAAGCTCCAAAGGCCTCACAATGCTCTACAATTCCTACCTTCTTGGCTGTAGAGAATGAAGGGTTGCAAGAGCCAACCTCTTTGGAAGGTTACTTTGTAGAATATGACTCACAAAGTCATAGGTTCAAGGATAACTTGAGCTTTCAATACTTTTGCCATCTCAAGGACCGGAGGAGGCCATGGCAGCAGTACAGAGATGGAGGTTTCCTTCATGGGAGACACCACACTATGGGTAGGTTATTCTTGCCTAAGTTTGATGGATCACCCTCTTGTTCTGCCAAAGCATGGGTGGAGAATTTGGACATCTATTTCCAGTTGAATAAAGTGCCCGAAGTAGTGATCCGAGATCTTGGGGAGGCCCCCGAATCTAAAAAAAAGATGAAGTGGATCATTAGATGCGCAAAAATTAGAATGCCGAGAAAAAAGAAGAACAAAAGAAAATAAAACCACAGAAACTTGTTTTATTAAAACATAGAATAACTGTAGAAGCTACATTGTGGTGGAAAATCTGTCCTTTTACAAACTAAGGCTTGTTATTTATAGCCTTTTTTGAGTTACAATACCATGTGTAGATACCATAGGCCAATACCATGGGTAGATACCACTTACAATACCATGGGTAAATCCCATGTGTGGATGAATACCATGAGTGGATACATACCATGGGTCACTTACAATACCATGGGCGAATAAATATCATGGGTGGATGAATACCATGGGTCGATGCCATTTACAATACCATGGGTAAATTCCATGGGTGGATGGATAACATGGGTAGATGAATATCATGGGTTGATGCCATTTTCCATTCAGATCATTCCTCCCTCCTTAAGAAGCAATGGTCTCCATTGCGTGAAGTTCCCTCCTGAGAAGCCTTTTTTGAATATGAAGAGCCACTGAAGAGAAGGGTTTTATGTAGTTAGCCCATAATCGTCATGAATGAAGATCCGAGGATAGAGATATCCTGTAATGCTTGTGACCAACTGTGATATTGACAATGTGCAGCCTAGAAAATGGACTTCGATGAAGTGTAGGTTTGTGGATGAACCAAAACCATGAAAAACGAAGATCCGAGGATAGAGATACCCTATAATGCTTGTGACCAACTGTGTGACTAACAGTGTGCGGCCTAGCAAATGGACTTCGATGAAAATGATTTTGTGCGGTTGACCCATAACCGTGATGCTAATTGTTGATGAAGTAGCAGGTGCCTACATAGCTTGGGGTGGGAGGGCATGTCTCCAAATAACCCAAGCCGAATGTTGCTATGTTGAAATTGATGAATGTGAAGCAGGTGCCTACTAAAGCAGGGTGGGAGGGCACGTCTCCAAAGGGAACCCACTCCGAATGTTTCTCCAGATTTAAAATGAGCATAACTCGGTCAATATAACTCAAAATATTTAATATAACCTATTTTTGGAAGTGGAATGATAATTCTGCATCCTCTCATGTGTTTGAAACCACTATCTAGAGAATCTTGACTCTCATATTTGCGCTGGAACTGTCTCGCCGTCACAAAATTTTGGAAAAAAATAGTTGATTTTAAATCAACGATAACTCCCACATTCAGACTCCGATTCGACCAATTTTTTTTTTGAACTTGGGTGATTTTTCAAGAGGAGCTCAGATATATATCCATTCTTCTAAAATTTTGCACTAAAAATTGTGAAAATGACAGGAGAGCCGCCGTCCATGAATTGTCGTCAGAAAAATTGCTTCAACATTGCTGATTTTGAATCAACGATATCTCCCTCATCCGAACTCCAATTTGGCCGATTTTTTTTTTTGAATTTGAATATTTTTTCACAAGGAATCCAGATCTAGTATTTTTTTTTGTAAATTTTTCACCAAAAGTTTCAGATCTGATCTGAAAACTCGCTGCCCAAGAAATTCATGGAGTTTGCTAAAGATTGCTGCCAAAAATTGACACTGAAATATGCTTCAAACCCTCATTTCCATGGATTCGTAACCTAAATCTGATACCACTGATCCAAAATCTTGGGGGGAGGCCCCCAAGATCTAAAATGTTTGAAATGGATCTGACAAGATCTGCAAAATTAGAATGCCAGAAAAAAAAAGAGAGGACACACAACAAATAAAACCACAAAGGACCTTGTTTTATTAAAACAAAGAATAACTGTAGAAGCTACATTGTGGCGGACAATCTGTCCTTTTACAAACTGAGGCTTGTTATTTATAGCCTTTTTTGAGTTACAATACCATGTGTAGATACCATAGGCCAATACCATGGGTAGATACTACTTACAATACCATGGGTAAATCCCATGTGTGGATGAATACCATGGGTGGATACATACCATGGGTCACTTACAATACCATGGGCGAATAAATATCATGGGTGGATGAATACCATGATTCGATGCTATTTACAATACCATTGGTAAATTCCATGGGTGGATGGATAACATGGGTAGATGAATACCATGAGTTGATGCCATTTTCCATTTGGATCAAGCAGAAGCCATCAAGATTGTTGCACTGCATTTTGAGGGAGAAGCCCACAACTGGTGGTTTCATGGACTATCTACATTGGGGCACAACAATGTGTCCACATATGATGAGTTCACTAGGAGACTAGTGGAGAGATTTGATCGGAAAGATCCGGAGGCCCCTTTCATAAGCTTGGCAAAGCTTAAACAGACAGGAGATGCAGAGGATTATATCTCTGAATTCCTGAGGTTGTCTGTAATGGTTCTTGATCTATCAGTAGAAAGGAGAGTTTACATGTTCATTGATGGCCTGGAAGAACCTTTGCATGGGTTGGTTAAGTTTACCAAGCCCATCACTCTGCATGATGCCATTGAGAGAACTAGAGATCTCCAAGATGCCTTGCCAAGGGCAAAGGCAACCTTCCCAAGAAAATTAGTGCACTCACTCTTCTAAGGGGCAGGAGGGGAAAGCTGCTCCACCCAAGGAGAGCTCACTAAAGAAACCTCTTGACATTGATATCCACAGGGAGTTGAGGAAAAATAAATTATGTTTCACTTGTCAAGAGCCATGGGTAACAGGACATAGATGTGTTGCTGGAAGAGCACACTACATTGAAGTCTTCTCTGATTTTCAGGAGGAAGAGGAAAATGATGGACCTAGGAGAGGTCACAACGCTGGTAATGGTGAGGAGGAGGATCAATCATCATCTTGAGAAGAAGAAGGAGCCTTTGCTCCAACCAGTGGGACTCTTGCTTCTCTGAGAGGAGTGCCCAAGTATTTGACCCTTAGAGTGCAAGGTTCAGTTATGAACCAAAGAGTGTCTATTATGATTGACAGTGGGGCAACCCACAACTTTATTGATGCTCACCTTGTGCAGAGGAGAGGGATCCCTACTGATACTTATGGTGGGTTCTCTATTTTGGTTTCGGAAGATAGAACTATGCAGTGCATGCAGTATGTTCCATCACTTTCTGTGACTATGGGAACCTACACCTTGGAGGACCATTTCTTTGTAGTGGACATACCAAACACCAACATCATCTTGGGTGTCTAGTGGTTGATTACTTTTGGAAAATTCACCACTGATTGGAAGGCCTTGCAGATGGAATGGGTGGATTTGAAGAGTGGGAAACAACAAATCATTCAAGGCATGCACACCTACCCTTCATTTGATGTTTCCACCCACACAACAAAGATGGAATTGTGCAGTGGGGGCAGGGACCTCAAAGTTCCTTCTCTCATGTTTATGAGACTGTTGTAAGGAACATTCCTACATCATGGCAAGCCACTTGGGATGCCATTAGATTCTATGGGGGAAGCCTCACCAAGTGCTGAAACAATGGAAGAGAGAGCCACAACACTGTGGGAGGAAGCAAGGGGGAGGATCAACCTTCCCACAAACAATTTTGGCATGCATAATGCCCAAGAAACAAACAAAGAAAGCACCACCATAGATGCATTAGCAGCGCTATCTTTGTTGAGATGTGTAGATCCATATTGGAGGTCTCAACTCCTTGTGGAGTACTCCAAAGATCTGCACACCGGGATGATATTAGATGGCATGAAGCAAGGAGGAGGCTATTTGGTCCATGAAGGGGTCATCTATCATCTTGGTAAAGTATTCTTGTCTCAAGCCTCCAAGCTTAAGCAAGAGATACTACAAAGAGCACACAAAGAGTTCCTTTCCAGCTATATGCAGTCAGCAAAGATCTACTCCCTAATCATGAGGAGTTTTGATTGGGAGGGTATGAAGGAAGAACTACATCAACACTATGATTGGGAGGAACTACATCAGCACTTACAAGAGTGCAATATTTATAAGGATATGGGGCAGCCAAAGGAATTTATGCAGGAGATATTTCAACCATCTTTTCCTTCTCTTAAAAGAGGAGGAATGCCCATGCCTAACTCCATGTGTGTGGGAGACTTGAATGGTAAAGAATCTGATCTTATGGAGCATGTTTATTTTTCTGATTTGACACATTCTCTTACCATATGTATGCAGGCCATGGCTCCTACAAGGAGTGATATTACATGTAGATCTCATGGCATTGATGAGGCCAATAAAAATTCCAAATCTGGCCACTCCCTTGAGGTGCAAAGGGAGATTATCTATCATGATGGGTGCTTCCCAAAGGCACCTAACTTGGGCCTCACCTTCAGCCATGTCAAAGTGACCCATGCAGCAAATATGTGGTGGGAGTACCACCTACCACACTCAGATCTACAAAAACAAGGAGTGCACTGCGTTGGTACCTTATGTGGGATTGTGACCCACCTCCTCAAGTGAAAATTTCAGTTTTCCTATATGTGATTTTGCTTCCATACATAGATGACATATTGGTATTGTTTATGGGTTTGTATGGACAAAAATTAGGCAGTGTATATGTACCACATGGGATGGAACTTTATCCTGTACTTCATGATACATGTTTTAGATGTGACATTGCTTCACCCATGTTTATTTCTATTGAGTTTTACACTCCTGAAGGGATAGAATATGCCCCTATCATGTTAGCATTGGAGGAGCAGTTTCTGATGTATTGGCTTGGTGAGCACTTAATCCATGATGGAAGCTTGGTCCTTGATGGTGCTATCAATGGAGGAGAAGAACTACAACTCTTACCCTGTCAGTTGCTTGAGGACAAGCAACATTTTGGAGGGGAGGACTGTAATGTTCCTACTTAGCCTTGGCTAAGAGGAACATTCAATTTTGTTTCAATTTATGTTTTATGAATAAATGAATAAAGGAGGACATGTAAAACTCCTAAAAAGTCTGAAATAAATCAATGCCCATGTGAACAAAGACAAATCAGGGCTATGTAAATAATCACTTACAGGTGTGAAAGAGGTTTGAGCTAAAGACTCGGTCGACCTTGACCAAATCAACAACGTTTTCTAGGTTCATTGCATCTCCAAAAGGGACAACGTAGTTCTAGAAGGGAGCCTCTAATGTGAAAAGGGTTAACTCATCAAAGTGGTTTAGGGTTTGCAAGAGATTTCTCATCTTATAAAAGGAAAAGGAGAGCGGCACAAGGAGGTTGTTGATAGATCATATTTCTCAGTATTTGTCTGCTTAGACAAATACCATTCTCTGCTGTTGAGTGGAGGATTGTATCTGGAATTCCTATGCAGGAGTTTCACCTCTTCCTTTGATGATTCAAGGAGGAAAGTTTGCTGAATTGAACCACTATCAGGCTTGAGACCAAGCTCCTACTTACATTGACAGTGCTAATCCAATGAGGGTTTTGCTGTCTCTGCAAGCTGTAATAAGTGGCGATCTAGATCTGCATAGATCTAGTGTATTTTGAGAGTCTCTCTCCATGGAGTGGGTCCTTTGACCTCCTGGAAGAGAGTACAATTTCTTGTACTTTCATATCTGCTATTATTCAATAGTTTTCTATGTCTCTTGAGCTACAGTGCTGTCCCACTGGGAAAACTGCGTTATTTATGTATGAGGGTTTGCAGGTTGTCTTGCTCATTGTTTAGATCAGAGATATCTTGTGCTGGGCTTGCCTTCACTTGGTGATACATGGATTGTCTTTCTGATCTATGTTCTATTCAGATCTGATCCATTGTAATGTAATGTCATATTCAGAAATTTACTGCAGCAGTTTCCAGATTTGCAACTTGTTTCTCAGATCTACTTTTACTCATGCATGCTTTTGTTAAAATTCCAAGTGGATCTTGTAGAGAAAACTATAGAGTTTCTAGATCTGATATAGATCTGATGTTTTGTCCATAGATCTGCTCTAGATCTAAGTTGTAACTCACATTTTCTGAACCTCCTGAAAAATAATGCTGTTGAAGCATTTATGCAAATATATATGTGCTCCTGCTCTCTTTTATGAAGATTTACTGCTGTAATGGCTCATGCTTTCTACTGTATAATGAAAGGGCTTTACCATAATGATTATTTTCTGATGTAATACTGATTTATAAGTCCTCTTTCTGATCTTCACTGAACATTAGCTAAAACTGCGCAATTCCTGAAGCAGTGCTTGCATTTTACTGCAGCCTTCCCCTTTGGGTGCCTTTTAGTTAGTCTACTTTTTGGGAGATCTGTTTAATGTGCCTAAAATGATTTTTTTTTGATGAAATTCCATATATAATTCAAATAAAACATAAATGAGGGGAACCAAGCCCTAATATGTGTTATTTTTGCACATTTTGACTTATACAACGTTTTCCTTGAACACCTTGTTAAGAGTCCTGAAAAGGGGTTATTCCAAATTCTTTAGACAGAGTCTACAGTTGGCCAGGTAGCCTCTCAAGATCACCCTTTCTTTGAAGGGTGACATATCCAGTAAATGTCTCTGTAGTCCATCTCTGAAATATAATCTTGAGAATCCTAAAAAAGATCATTACAGGAGCATTGTTCTTGGCCATATAGCCACATTATTAAAACAAAATTTATAAAACCATATTAAAAACTCATTTAAGCATCACAAATACAATAAATCATTAATAATTAACCATAAGGTAAAATGAATGCATTTAGTGAAAAATAGTAATATGATAGTTACAGAATATGTTATAAAAGTATGAATATGGTTTCTAAATGAAATGTTTGGATAGCCAATATGATAACATATCTAGGGCCCAACAACTACCCCATGGAATCATAATGGTAGCATATATACCTTCTTACCTACATCGATACCACTCCCATAACATATCCACTAACATTTGTCTTTACTTCAAATGGCTAATGCAAGTATGGTAATGTCAGAACTAGTGATTGAACAATCTTCTTATTTAAATACACAAAGGCCCTTTATTGACCATTTACCCATTAGAAACTCTTGCCACTCACTATTATGGCATGGGGTGATGTTTATACTACTAAAATGAGGCTATGAATTTCCTCAGACATTGCAATTCCCCAATGAAACTCATGACCTAAGAAACATTAGTAGGAACTCAAAACTTCGAGATAGCCTCCATCTTATCAGGTTTTATCTTCAACTCTCCTCCACCTATCACATACCCCAGATACACCAAATATTATTGTTCCAACTCACACTTCTTGAGATTTTCTGGTAACTAGTTCTTCTTTAATGTCTCTATCACCTATATCAAATGTGAGATGTGATCCTCCTTCGTAGCATTGTATACCAGTATATCATCCAAATAGAAAATAATTAATTAATCTATAAAATGTCACATTATACCATTCATTAACCTCATAAATGTAGTTGGTGCATTTCATATGCCAAATGGAGTGTCTAACCACTCATATAAATCTTACCTAGTTTTGAAAGTGGTATTTTCTTCTTTGGCCTGAACCTAGTGATATCCAGATTTTAAGTCCAGCTTGGTGAAGTATTTGGCTTGGTACAATTGATATAATATATCATCTGTCTTGTTTAGGGGGTACCTATTATTCATTTTAATTTTGTTTAACACCATATAATCTATACAGATCTATCAAGTCCCAACCTTATTTAGAACAATGATGATGGGTGACCCACATGGTGATGTACTTGGTTGAATGGAACCTTGTTCCAGTAGTTTTTGCAACCACTTCTTCACCTCACATCTATAATTTACTACCAATATAACATAGTTTTTGGCAACGAGGATTATGGAAACAACTAGATCTTGTGCTCCACTTCCCTATTGGGAGGTAGCTCTTTAGGCTTTTGGAACACACCTCAGTATGCTTGTAGAAAATCTTCCAGTTGTTTTTATTTATTCTTTCGTACACCCCTCCAAGAATGAATTTTCAATAACGAACTCTTCTATGAAATAAATTTCTCTTAAAAACAATAAAACATACTTCTTGCTAGAATTAATAAGATTCTTGGCTTGGTTGGCACTTATTGGAAAAATTTTGGACTTACCCTTGTGCGCGTTAGCGGTGAAGGATTTTCCATCCTTGACGAGGGAATACTGGTTGGCTGTTTGCGTGAAGATGGGATCCTAGCATGTACATATAGGGAATTATAAACACCACCTACATACATCAAGGGGAACTACATCTAGTTTTACTTCATAAATCAAATAAACATTGATATAAAATCCAATTTTTCATTATTTGTTACCTTTATTTTCACATCCTTATTTACCCATCCCGATGGATATGGCCTTAGATGATCATGAACTTGTGCCAAATTTTTGAGCAACTATCTTGCAATAAAATTTACTATTCTAAGTCAAATGAAACATCAATCTTTCTCTTCCTTATATGTATCTTTATATGGAATAGTTTGATATTTCAATGTATTCCTACTATTGAAAGCACATACTTATATTCACTTCCTTCTACATACATATAGACAATATTTTCATTCACGATCCAAGCTACTTTTCACATCCATGATTACTTGAATCTATGGCCATGCTATTTTTTCTTGGTATCTTTCTTCTTGTTCTTGTTGAACTCCTAGATGTATCTTCCAACACTTCTTTGTATGAAAATCAATGTTACAATGGTTATAATGGTTGTTAGGATATTTGCACTAGTTTTTTTGGCTACTTAATTTTTCCTTTCACTCTTTATACTTCTTCTTCCCCTCCTTGGAAGCTTCATGGTGATTTTCTAATTTAACCCACTTGGTTTCCATTCCTTCTAGCACGTGTTCTTTAATTATTGTGTACGTACACAAGCCTTGTCCACCCGATCTAGGATTTAAAAACATCACTTGATTTCACAAATGGTTTTGTATACCCCCAATTACTTGAGGAATTAATTGTGGTTCTTTGGGGAGAGATGTGTATCATTGTGTCCTTCTTTCTAAATTTTGTGGTGTACTTTTCTACACTTTTCCCCTACTTCTACCAGAAGTAATTCCTTTGGATCCACTAGTCCTCTACATACCCGATAGGGTAAAATTGTGACTTTATGAGAGGTTTTAAGTCCTCCCACTTAGTCACTATATTATCTCTCTCCAACCTCAAGGTCTCCATGTGGCTTTCCCAACAGGTCAATGCATGACCCTCTAATTTCAACAGAGTAAATGAATTTTTTTGTTATTCCTCTATATGATGAACATTAAAATAAATTTACAGTGGCCACAACCATTTATTTATATTTAGAGCATAAATCCCACCTTGATAAAGGTTTATGTTGACCTTTGCTTCAATTTTGAATAGGGACTGTAAATGGTTCATGTCACTCGAACTAGGTTGATCCTTTTTGGTTCTTTCTTAGGATTCCTCTCTAGTTCTTCTCAATCTGCTAATTTCCCCTCCAATATGTCATCTACATTATAACCTCAATATTCTCTGAATTTCCCAAGCTTATCGGTTAGGGTTCGCCATGAGGAGTCTCTCATTATGATTTATATATACAACTTGTGCTTTCAGCCATGAAAACCTCTCCTTTGTAGGATCTTAAGGGTTACTGGTAGATTCATTAACCATTACTAGGGTTTTGTGAATTTTGTCTTAACCAATTTGTATACCGTACGACTCCCCACAATATACCCAAACAAACCTTCCTTGATACCAATATCATCCATAATCTTCCATGGATCTTCCACTAGATAGTTCATCATGATAGATTTGATAAAATTATGTTTAAAATCCAAAATATATAGTATGATGGTTAATATAATACCATAAAATAAAAGGTATTTAAGTTTATACATACCTTTATATAAATAATGGATCTTGCTTACAAGAAATGTTGCAATTCCCAACTCCTTCCTAATTCTTCTTTAGCAACTTCGTTGCTTCCTAATTCCACTTCAGAAAATCTGCAATAAAGGTATGAGGGATAACTCTCCTCCTAACCATAGGCTCAGCTCAATAGTCAGCCACCCCTAAGACTTAATCTAATATTTTCATACTTAACATTTTATTTCCTCTCACCCTAGAACATGTTGTCTTCTTACTCCCCCTCTTTCTTATATAGAGTCCTTCCACCATAAAAGACTTGATCCAAATATTCCACTTGCCATAACTATCTTATACCTTTAATTGTATTTTCCTATGTCTTTATTTTTTATGTAGTTTTTTATTTTTATTTATTTAGTGCATCACATAATTCCCCACTTAAAAGAAAATTTTCCCAAAGTTAGATTAAGCGTGCACTTCATCATTCCATAATATCATCTTCCACCAAAGAAGGCATTTGCCACCAAGACATGAACATCATTTATGGACATTTGTCACTAATACATGGAAATCATGTACTACCAAGGTAAGAATTTGTTACCAAGACAATAAAAACATCTATCACCAATATAGGAATATCATCTACCACCCAGGCAGTAATATATCACCAAGAGAGGAATATCATCTGCAAGATTCTATCACCAAGACAGGAATATCATAAATGAATAAGCGAAGGTACATACCTCTATATAAAGAATGGATCCTACTTATTGTGACTACTATGATTCCCAGATCCTTCCTATTTTTTATTTATAAACTCTACTCTTTCTTGATTCCACTTCAACAACTCCAAAATGAAGGTACGGGGGACAACTCTCCTCCCAACCATAGGCTCAACAACCACCCATGAGCCTCAATATACTATTTCCATAATTTATAGTATATTTCATCTCACCCCAAAATATTCCCTCTTCTTACTTTCCCTTTTCTTATATAGACACCTTCCACCATAAAATACTTTATCCGAGGATTCTTCTTGTCATAATTATCTTGTATCTTGAATTCCCTTTTCCTATGAATTTATCTTTTGTGAAATTTATTATTTTAATTTATTTGGGGCATGATAGGATATTATTGGCCAAATATTTTTATATATGCCAAGGAATATGTCAAAATATGTGATATATATCAGAGGATGGGTCAACCATTGCAAACAAATGAAATGCCTCTACAACCTCAACTACTCATAGAGCCATTTGAAAGATAATCTCTATATTTTGTAGGAAAAATTTCTCTAATGTCCAAGAAAAAAAATTATTGTATGTACTTATTATGTTACCAAATGGGTAGAAGTTAAACCTTTAGCCCACGTCATAAAAAATCTGTTGCATTTATTATTATTTAATTAATTAATTTATTTAAGGTCATATTTACTCATTTTGGTGTTCCAAAAGACATTGTGGCAAATCAGGGTGCTTAGTTCACATACAAAATTGTCCAAAATATTGTGGAGCGATAAAATATTAAGCTTAGAAATTGTTCTCCATATCATCCACAAGCTAATGGGAAAGTAAAATCAACAAATAAATTTCTTGAATCTATCTTGACCAAGACAATACATCTGCGTCACAAATATTGGGTAGATAGGCTTCTAGGAGTACTTTGGGCATACCGAATAACATGGAGGAATACTATTACACATGGACCTTCTAGTAAATAACTTCAACACAACAACCAAATTAGGATTATATCTCTCAAAAGCACAACAAAAAAAGATGGCTCAACTCAAGGAATTGGATGAGATTCCACATGATTTAATTCAAAGAACTAATTTCATCCAACAAAAAATAATGAAATGTAATGGAAATTTAATAAAAATTAAGAAATCCAAAACAGGTGATTGGGCTCTCTTATTTGGTTCTCTATTTAATGATATTAAATAAAAGCTTCAAATGCATTGGTTAAGGCCATATGATATTAAGACAATCTATGATAATGGATCTGTCAAAATCCTGACCATTGATGAAGAAGTTATTTCTTTTCTTGTTAATGAGCATAGATTAAGGTTATATCAAAACCATTAATAGGAGAGGAAGTCATTCAAAATCTACTTCAACATTTAGGAAATGAGTTATTGAGGAAATTCTTTCTCTCCTCATAACTCAATCTAATTTTTCTTTCTAAAAAATAAATATAAAAATACATTAAAAAACATAGTGTATAGTTGTGAAAACTAGGATGTTGGCACAATTGTACATTATTTCTATTTGAAAAATAGCCTCTGGAAGATAGAATTCTCCCTCATTTCAAGTCTTGTTCAAAATTTCTACCTCAATTTTTCATCCTTTAGTTCAACATATAAAATTTATTTCCAAGAATAAAAATTATTGTAGCAGTCAATAATGGTATTGAAAAAAATCAAAAGATCAAAATTTCAAAGTTTTAGCACCACAATCTAGACTCCTTTCATATCAGTTCCAAAGAATTATTTCAACGTGAAGCAAAGTTTTAATATCCTTCATAATTTTTGCAGTTGTGGCAACCTTTGGTAGCTACTGAAAGTTTTTGCATGTGTCTATTATGAATTTATTGTCTTTTCATCAGAGGATTCATCAGGTAACTTTAAAAATATTCATAGTTATGCAAGAGAAGGAACACCACATGCAAATACACATCAACACTTTTTTCTAGTTCTACAAAAATTTATCAGCACTTGGCTATAGGTAAATTTTATGTAAAATAACTTTAAATTATTTTTATCAAAATGATTATGATATACTTAAAGAAATGAACTATATACTTGTCATAATCCAAAGCTAAAAACCCTAACTTATAAACTTATAGTCATAAATTCGATAGCATGAAATTTAATAATTACATAACCTTGATTTTCCAATAGAATGATATCTCCAAATATTTTAAATGAATGATTCTCATTGTCATAATCTTAATTAGTGCTTGGAAATTGGCATGAATGATCTAATAGCAACCAATAAATGTGATCGTTATTTGGAGAATTCTCAATTTTCCATCATCTCCATTACAATATCCTAAACTTATTTTAGATCCCCTAATTTTAATTCCCTATTAATCCACTTCATTAAATTCCCATTCAAATTTCCCTATGAAAAAAGTGTGAGTTCAAAGGATGACTTAAAATTGAAGGTGAGCAATGGAACCCATAGTAAGGCATGAACCCACTAGCATTGAAATTGTGTATGCTTATCCTAGGAGCATACAAGATTTTGAGAGAGTGGGGTGGATGACATACTTGTAATAGTTCCAAGGGTATGATAACGAAGTAACCGAAGCATTTGCAAGTTCATTTGATGGAGTTGAGGTACAAGTTCAAGATGTTTGATTGAATTCAACTGAGTATTTCATATTAGAAGCTATATGAATATCTACAAATAATGAAAAATGGTTAAAAAACAAGAAGATTAAGGGCGAACCATGGAAGAAATTTCTGTTAAATCTAGACATGTTTGCAAATTGGCACGAAGGCATACCGACAAAAACATTGAAAAATAATTGGAGAGACATATTATTTGTCCTTTAGAAGTATGTGACCTGTAGAGGAGGGTAAGGGTTAGTTGCTTCTATCATCTCCATTTAATTATGCACTTTGAAAAAGACACAAGATCAATTTTCCATATTATTTTCTTAATAGTATGAAGAAAATGGCCTCCATCCAACACAACTCAATAAATTTGGATAGGATCCTATATCCCTATGGGTTTGTGAAATTTTTGAATGAATTTAAACAACATCATCAAAATAAAAGTTTAGAAGCATTCCTTATAAGTAATCATTTCAAATAGGCTCCTTAGGAGATATAGGTTTAAGCTTATAAGTAGAAGTGAAATAAAGCCATGGTTTTAGAAACAAAAATTTAAAACCATAAGGTTGTATCTTTTAGTGAAGAAGTAAGGGATGGGTTTATGGTTTCAGACCCTTAGCCAAAAAAACCTAAGTAGCCACAAGGAAATAAGAAGAGAGAATTGGAAACGAAAGAAATAGGGGAACTAAGGTTGAAAAGTAAAAAAGAAGCAAGAAAAGACAAAAGCCCTATAAAAGATGAAAATAAGCTTAAGCAAAGTAAATCTATGCAAAATACCATGAAGATTGAAATTGAGCCTCAAAGAACTACTAAAAGTAGGACTATGGGTTTGAAAAAAAAGATATAAAATTGAAATTCCAAAACATCCAATGGTTGAAGTAAAAGAATTTTATGAAGAAAATAGCAATCCATAAGAAAAATTAACTCCTCCAAAGGTGAACAATAAAAGACAAAAATTCACAATGTTATTTTCATCTACAATTTCAAAATCAAAATTTAGTAGCCCTGAGATCAATACTACTCAACAAGAAGTTTATGATTAGTTTGAAACTTTGGAAAAGAATACACTGTCTGTATGGCCATAAGAATAATATGATAAGGTACCATCTCTTGATACAAAGCATGCATATCAAAAATATTATAATCATGTACCATCTCCTCACTATAGTTCACCACCTTATCCTTATGAATAAAAAGAAACAACAGAAAAATTGAAAGAAGAAAGTAAATAATTATAAATTTTAGATATCCATATAAAAGAGGAAAATTAGACATTGAAAACTCAAAGGAAAATACTGCTAAGGAGAATGTATTATTGGTATAAGAAGAATAAAAAATCTAAAGGATAAATAAAATAATTCAGTGAAAAACCAAAAAACTAAATGCCATGATGCTAATGAGGAAATAAAGGTGGTTTTATTAAAATGGAAAAATGGTGTATCAAACGATGGCTTCTATAACACGCCCCTTTATTTTACCCAAAAAGAACGGTGGTTATTATGGAAATCTAGATCTCAATGTGCAATTATGAGAATGGGATATAAAACATTATTATTTATTTATTTACTTTTAAATCTGAAATTATTTTTTGGTAACGAAACCACATTTTCTCAACTACTACTGTGGTACACTACCATTAAATCATTCCACTCATTCCATAAACCATGGGGTTAAGTTTTTTATTTTAATATTTGTTGGGCAATTTAATTTCGAGTTAAATCCTTGTCATTTAATTTGTCAACCCAGGATTTCGTAATATGATGAGGTATACCCGTACTATATGTACTAGGTGGTTATATTTCAGATTATATTAATCTAATGCAATTAAAAATAATTAAAAAACATAATAAATTAATCTAATCCAAACCAAATCAAACCAAACATAAAGAAATTTAAATCACATTTTCATGTAGAAATCACACTTGCAGAATTGAAATCACACTTGCTGAAATGAAATCACACCACACTTGCATAATTGAAATCACACCACACTTGCATAAATGAAATCACACCTGCTGGAAAGTAAATAAGACTTATTGAAAGGAAAAGGAACACTTGCATAAAATGAATGAAATAACAAAAATATACTATGTTTCCAATATGTAAAAAGATGTGCAAACTGTGGTTGATGGGGGCCATCCATTCCTCAACAAACACACTGAATCAACTATCACATATTGGAGATAAAAATAGCAATATGAATTTCATAAAGATGAAGTTACAAGATATTACAATAATTATCTCTCCTCACTTTACAAATCATGTCTTATATGAAACTTGAAACCTCCAACTAGAAACTAACAACTAGATGCCTCTAACCTCTAACCTCTAACCACTAGCTCACAACTTACGATTAACAACTTACAATTGACAACTTACATTTTACAACCCTTTGTATGAAGGGTGCACTCCTATTTATACAAAAATTGAGGATAAATATACAATAAATATATATCCTTAGATCTCTCTTAAATCCTCATTTATCTCTTGTAGTTACAACCAATCTCCTAAAAATTTAAGATACATATCCTCTCAAAATTATCTTATCCACAATTCTTCTCATTTGAATGTGCATAGTTATTGATCAAAATCCTCTATAAATATTCCACAAATGTTTATGAGTTGGAATTTGAAATTAAAATTTGTGGTTGGATGGCCAAATAGGACCTTTTTATAATCTCCAAGTAGGCCTACAATATCACAAAACCCATAACACTTATATATATATATATATGCAAACATGTTATTTTCCTAATTTTTAATCGCAAATTCACTTAAAATACTTAAAATTAATGACTTGGAAAATATTAATGTTAAAACCATATCATAATGAAAATGGTTACTTAATGTAAGGTTATGGGGCTCTAGAGTAATAGAATGAGGGTAAAATGATGAAAATGAAGGTGAAAGTGGATGACATTTTGGAGGTCCAACATACCCCCCAGCTGAAGATGCAATTTTTGCATTAATTCGCTTAATCATAAGTATATATTCCTAAAATGTTTTGCTTATATATGAGCTTTGGCTTTGCATTGATTCTCTTTTAACTTTTCATAATCATATCACTTGACAATTTGTATTCTTTTTGCAAAGTTTACATTGAAATACATTTGATTGCAACATATATTTTTTATGGTTGGTTCTTGTGTGACAACCAAAAATTTATGAGTACTAGTTCTTGTGTAACACTACTTTTGTTATTTTTTTGTTGCATCAAAATACTTTAAAAAGTTGAGAATTCTTTTTTTAAGTCCCATAGTGACTATCATCAATAATGTGCTCATCAATTTATCATTGCAAAACATATAAATTTTTTGAATAAAAAATGAAATAATTGTTGATTTGGGAAAAATATGTTGGTTAGGATGAAATTAAATGTGACATGTGGCATGAAATGTGAGTATCTCTTCCTACCCAACTTAAGGTATTTTCAGTTATCTTGCAAATGAGAAAGGGAATATGAATGTGGTGAGGGATTTTCCAAAATCACAATTTTAGCATTTAAGGGATTACATGATTAAAAATTAGAAAATTACATACCTTCACCTACCTGAAAAGTGGACAAGTTATGTATATCGAAGAGTGTGGTTGATGCTGTTGTATCATGGAATGTGAATTAAAATGATCTGATCTTGCTTCTTCTTTCTCTTGGTTGTATGAATAGAGGATGTGATTGGAATCTTTATTTATATGGTTGTTGAATTGATTCTTGCTACAAACTACTGAAATCATGTAGTCTTCTTTCATCCCCACTTGATGGCATACTTTTTATCTATGTGAATAGATGTGTCGATGTCAAACATAGAAAATAAATTGTTGGAATATTGGCCATTAATGAATTCCAATAACCAACATGAGACTACGCACCATTGATGTCAATGAGATTCAATATGCCTACGTACATCTTACTAGGTATGAATAGATGTGTTGTAGTCGAGTCACCTAGAAGATCCGACAAACATGGGACATTGATGTATTCCCACTATATATTGGTGAGAGTACTCGCCATTGAGGCATGCAAGCCTCAAGGTACTTGAAATATCTCTAGTTTTAATCCCAGATGATGTGTAAGAGTCGATGGGTCAAAAATTGTTAGAAGAGAGGCCTTAATGAATCCTCCATCATCTAACACGAGTATGAATAATAATTTGAAGGACTATAGATGGAAAATTTTCATTGAAGCAAGGTTTATTTGACAGGAAGGAAAAAGAAAATGGGGTGATTCAACTTTGTAAGGGAGTTGAATGACTTTTTTTTTGGGTTAAGGGTGAGTGAAAATGAGGCAAGAAATTATGAAGGTTGCAAAGGAAAATGAGTTTTTGGTAGTAGGGAGATGGACAATTATGGATCGACTACAGGCTTAAAATGTGTAGAAATGGTAAAATTGGTATGTGTTTAGTAGAAATGGTGTATTGGATCTTATTTTACATTGAATGATCATGCTATTATGAAAGAAACTTGGTCTTTAAAAAGATACTTGTGCATATAGTGCTATTCTTTCATCGTCCTCGAACCTGCAAATACTTAGCAATTTCTGCAATAAAATGTAAGAATATCAAAATAGAGAGGTGATTAGTCCCTCTTGATTTGATGTATACACAAAAAAACTCAGAAATAATACTAATAAAATAAATTCAAGGACGAAAAATTAAATGCACTTTTACCTGATCAGTACCATGGATCGCTTATTATTGTTTTGTTGGTGACTTCTTCATTGTCTTCCTAACTAATTTTGAGCTTGATACCTCTTCTCCACACACTTAATGCTTCATTAATAGATCATAAACCATATTTGAATAAGATATTGAGTTGTGTTGATTATGCAGCTACGTCGATTCTGCAGCTACCAAAAATATGGATCAATGCACTGCCTTACTGCTTTACAACATGCAATTAGACTCAGATGGTGGTTTTATCAATTATCGTTGTTAGATTTTTAAATATTTGTATGTTTTTATGAAATTTTAAGTCTGTAACTATGTTTTTTCATTTTCTCTAGTGCTCCACCCTTGTCCATGATCTCGTGGATCAAGAAAATGCTCAAAATTGAAAATTATTAGATTAGCTTGAAACTAGTTCCAAAGTGTAGATCTCATCGTTTTGAATCCAATGCAATTTGTTTAACTAAAATATGGCTTCGGATGCTATCAGAATCAAGTTTTGATCATTTTGTGAAATATTAAAAAAAATAATTTTTTGAGTTGCAGGAACACCCAGATAGTAGTCCATACGCTGACTGGGTCATGGCACGTGGAACTATTTGACTGGTCTTTAATCGGCCAATGCGTGATTGACACTTTTCTATAATATCCCAAAATCGGGACAGCTCAGCAAGCATGCTCTAAAAATGAATTTCCAACAACTTATGCTATAAAATAACAAAATTAACTCTTGGATCCTGTAGATCAGCCAATATAAAACCTAAATCCAAGAATAGAGATGAAACAAATCGAACTAGGTGGGTTAAACATATCTCCCACACCTAGGATTTCCAAAAAGAGCTAAAACCCCAAACACTGCAACACAAGAAATATTGCATAAAAATGACTGAATAGTCTAAGAGAGGGTTTATATATAAAAATGATAGAGACAAATAGATCTAGAATTATATTAGTCAACATGCTCGGAAGAATGGGATCTAGTCTCCTTTATACAAAATGTAAGAGAACTCGGCAAGGGTTTCTTGTCAAACACTCTGAATACAAATGGTGATTTTCAAAAAATTACTAAATAATCACTGCAAATGAAGCACACAAGTGTAAAATGCTGTAATAATGAAGATATAATGCACATATGAACAAGGTTCTTGCCCCATGGAAGAATCCATCCTCCAATCACAAGAAAAATCCCCGAAAGAGCCACAAAATTCACTGCTAAAACTGCCTTGCAGGAATAACACAATTCCTGAGTGGAATAACACTGGAAGTGATGGTAATGTGTTGGCCTACTTCCAAATATCTGATATCAGCCCAGTAATTCTCCAAACTGATCCTCCAATGGAAGGAAACCTCCCTCCTATGCAAAACCACTTCCGAAAATGAGTTTCTTAATCCTCCCCAGCAACACCCTGCAACTCAGCTCAACCTCCTGAATAAACTGCGCTGAACCTATAGATTGAAGCTTGGCACCAATGCCAGATATGAGGAATGATGGATCAGATCTCTCCCAAGAGTTACCCAAAGGGAAGAGAAGGAATTCCTGAACAGGAATCCCTTAGTGCTAAGCAGCACCGACAATCTTAGCTAAACAGCTAAGAGAGAAAAATTCTAAGCAGACATGAAAATGTAATACATAAGCTAACCTCCAAATGGCTGCCATCCTCTTCCTTATAAACTAAGTGAGCCTTATCACCTTGGGTCCCACTCAATATGGTTTCCACTTTCACACAAACAGTCTCCCTCCAAAATTGCATTATGCCTTCATTAGAGTCACTCCTCTAAATTGTGCTATTTGATTTGGTCAAATTTGACCTCTTCAACTTGCTTCAGCCCTTTTCACACCTAAGGGTCTTCAATCTAGCTCACATATAGCTATCTAGGTTGAGCCTCATTCAGATTGAGCTCTTTTATTTGTTGATCCACTCCTCCTACATTTATGCTATTGACTTGGTCAAACTTGGCCTTGTCCACATGCAAAATATCCCTATTCACACATGAGAGTGTAAAATACAACTGGAATTATATCCTGTTACACAACATGAGGGATTTTATCCTTATTGACAATGGAAAAATTCAATATTCCAATTTGTTGCATGCAAATTTTGGAATATTATAGTCCTCCCCTCCCAAATGTTGCTTGTCCTCAAGCAACTACAAGGATAGGACTGAAGAGCATCCTCTTCTCCCCTGTAGCAACCTCATAAGATAAAATCCTCCAAGGATCAAGGTGCTGCATCATAAATATATCTCCAAGTTTCCCCTCCCAAGTAAACAAGCTAGCTTTTGGTGTACACCTCAAATAGCTATCATTATGTGACAATAAGATATCAATGGAAGCAAAAATGGGTGGTATAAAGGCCTCCTTGAGGCGTGGGGTCTGATATATATCGGGATCTACCATTCCCATGTGAATCTCCCATCCCCAAGCTATCATCCATACAAAATGGGTTGCCTTCCAACATGGCAACTCCTAGAAATCCTCCTCCACCTTGAGCTCCTGCAAATTAAGTGGGCTGAAATCTTGAACATGGTAGACAAAGTGGCCTTCCCCATGCTTTCCTCCCCTCCACTTAAGATAAGTGTAGAGAATTTGTTGACCTTGGGCTGCAATAATGTTGCTCTCAAATGGAAATAAGGAAACTAGATCTCCAAAGATCCCTTTCCCAGCGTTGTAACTCAAGCTGGCCCAAACCATCTCATACATGATGGATAAGAAATCACCACTATATGGCATTCCATCCATCTCATGGCCCTCCTCATAAAGAAACAAATATTTTTTCTGTAGTGGCCATATCTCTTCCCATGCTCCCCTCAGAACATGTAATGAAAAAAGTGTGGGAATGCTCCTCCCCCAAGAACACATCCACCCAATGTGTCCCTCCCCAATCATGCTCCCCATAAAGACAAGATCAACTTTAGCAAATGGGCTCATGATCAGGATCAAAATGAAAGAAATACTGAAGGTTTCATGTGGTGCTGGAACGTACCAACAACCTCCCAAGTGGTCACAGCGCAGTCTTCCCCACTGCAGCTTTAGAAAATAGCTTGGCAAGTTGTTTCTTGACAAATGGCTTGTTGTGTAAGTCATCACATCCACTAGTAAATAGTAGATGGCTGAATGTATCAACTGAGCATACAAGGAGTACCCAAACATTTGCCCCAAATCATATAGTAGATGTTCGTCTCCATCACAATAGCTGGCCAAAAATGATCCGTGGAGCCTAAAGAAAAACTTGCCCCTTTGTAGAGCAATGCACTGCAAAGAAATGGTAAGAGCATGCAAATATTGTGTTGAACAATCAATAAATGCAAAAACAAAATTCTTACCATGTAATGAAAGTAAGATGGTGACAGGATCCATAAATGAGTCCTCCATAGTGGTATGAGACACTCCTATGAAGAGGAATAAACCATATGCTGCCTGAAGATCCCCCTCCTGATGCTTGGAAGTCCAAGTCAAGAAGAACATACTACAATAACAGATTAATTCATCCACTACTCTATCAGTCTCATCTCCTCCATGTCCACCTAGTGCATCAAATGTGAAGTGATCTGGGAGCACTCCATCAACAAGTTCCTGCTCCAAAGTGACAGTGTTGTTGGCCTATACAAATAGGCTCCTGCCATCTCATAAATCCATTCTCTAACATGTTCAATGTCAAAGACTCCTCCCATAATGTTTCCATCTCCTCCTACTGCAACATCATGCAAAATGTGAGAGAAAATCCGCCCTTGTTCTCTCTCAACCCTCCAAAGCAACAAAAGTATTTGCTGCCTCCTCATACCTCCATCACACAAATCATAGGGTGAAAACACAATGACCACCTCATCATAATGCATCCACAATCCTTGCTGCTCCATGATGCAAGTACCCTACCAAGTTCCTTCCGTCCTCATACCCTTGGAGAAAGGATATGTCCCATGGTGGCCAAACTCTTTCAAGAGTAGCCAACACAGCCAAGCCTCTTGCTGCCCAGTGTCATATATCTGCAATTAGCCTACCAACTTCTTTCTCTCCATCCACTCCCATTTCTCCCGATGTGAGTGCCTCCCATCATGATAAATCTTGGTACCCTTCCAAAGAAGACTTCCCTCCTCCCAATTCAGATTTTGCTTCTTGCATTCCATGGGATGTTGAAATGCCACTCCTTGGAGATCCGCTAAAAACGATCCCACACCAATGATCATATTGAATCCATAAGGATCTAAGAGGCTTGAAGGAAAAGCCCCCTCACTGATATCTCTTGACAACGCTGTAACTCTCCTCCATGGTGTTCTGGCTATCTCATTTCGCAACTCCAAGATGAGCATATGGTTTTGCATAAATTTGTTTGGAGCAAAGTCCACCCAATCCTCCAATAATTCACACCCCAACCTCACATGTGGTGTGCAACCCATCAGTGGCCCATTAGGATGATGTTTCATCCCTTCCTTGATCAAGTCAATGTGGCACATCATAGTTCTATTATGTGGTTCCAAATGAGCAGTCTGCAATGATATACAATCCTCCACATTCCAAAAGTTAGGTATACCTTGATGAACTTTGGAAGTATCTTGCATGGCTGTAAGGGCTCCTCCCCCCACTAGGTTGTCTCCTCCCACTGGAGATTTTGAGGGGTGATCCCCCATAGCTGTGACAGTGCTGGTACAAGTCCCCTCCACTGGTGATGAGGGCTTCTCCTCTTCAGTTTTTCCTTCACCAAAGTCTTCGATCAACCTTTGAGTAAATTCAGCAAAAGTAACCACTCTTGCATGATTCAAATGGCTGAACCACCAAATATTTGCTTCACCCTCTAGGTGCAGCGCTGCAATCTTTACAACCTCATCCTCTACCACCGGATGTAGTAGGAAGAATGCATCAAGTATCCTTGCCCAAACCCTTGCTGCAGATGACCCATCATAAGAAGACAATGGAAACCTATTGCCCTTGATGCTTCCTTGGCCACAAGGTCTTCTCTCTTCCTCCAGATGAATGAACCGAGGAAAAGCTAGAGTCTCCTTGAAGGCTCTAGGTTGGGATTTGTATCCAACAAGGTATTCACTTAGAACCATGTGATCCAAGTGTCCTCCATCTTCCAGTAATTTTTCCCTCCTATCAAAGGGAAAGGATATGTCCCAATGCTCTGGATCTCTCTGCAACACTGGTATCTCTTTCTGATCATAGGAAGTGCATGGCTCTTCCTGTTCTTGAAGCTCTCTAGGAGTTCCACTGCTCCTTCTCTCTTCTTCTTGTTCAACCTCCTCGGAGAGGTTCTTACTGGATCTGAAAAAGTGGTGAGAGTAAACTCATCCTATTCATAATTCTCGCCTTTCTCTTTCTTTTATAGCATTTTTCTTGAAGCCCACAGGTTGAGCCAAAGATCTTGCTCTGATACCACTGTAATATCCCAATATCGGGACAACTTAGCAAGCATACACTAAAAACGCATTTCCAACAAATTATGCTATAAAATAACAAAAATAACTCTTGGATCCTGTAGATCAGCCAATATAAAACCTAAATCCAAGAATAGAGATGAAACAAATCAAACTAGGTAGGTTAAACAGATCTCCCACACCTAGGATTGCTAAAAAGAGCTAAAACCCCAAACACTGCAACACAAGAAATACCGCATAAAAGTGACTGCGCAGTATAAGAGAGGGTTTATACATAAAAATTATAGAGACAAATAGATCTGGAATTATATTAGTCAATATGCTCAGAATAATGAGATCTAGTCTCCTTTATACAAAATGCAAGAGAACACGGCAAGGGTTTCTTGTCAAACAGTCCAAATACAAATGGTGATTTTCATAAAATTACTAAATAATCACTAAAACTAAAGCACATGAGTGTAAAAGGTTGTAAGAATTAATATCTAATTCATATCTAAACAAGGTTGTTCCCCCATGGAAGAATCCATCCTCCAATCACAGGAAAACTCCTCGAAAGAGCCACAAAAGTCATTGCTAAAACTGCCTTGCAAGAATAACACAATTCTTGAGTGGAATAATGCTAGAAGTGATGGTAATGTGTTTTCCTACTGCCAAAGATCTGATACCAGCCTAGGAATGCTCCAAAATGATCCTCCAATGGAAGGAAACCTCCCTCCTATGCAAAACCACTTCAGAAAATGGGTTTCTTAACCCTCCCCAGCAACACCCTGCAACTCAGCTCAACCTCCTGTAGAAACTGTGTTGACCCTGTAGACTGAATCTTAGCACCAATGCCAGATATGAGGAATGATGGATTAGATATCTCCCAATATTTACCCAAAGGGAAGAGAAGGAATTCCTGACCAAGAATTCCTTAGTGCTAAGCAACACCGACAATCTTAGCTAAGCAACTAAGAGAGAAAAAGTCTAAGCAGACATGAGAATGTAATACATAAGCTAACCTCCAAATGGCTGCCATCCTCTTCCTTATAAACTAAGTGAGCCTTGTCACCTTGGGTCCCACTCAATAGGGTTTCCACCTTCACACAAACAATCTCCTTCTAAAATTGCGTTGTGCCTTCACTAGAGTCACTCCTCTAAACTGCGCTGTTTGATTTGGTCAAAGTTGACCTCTTCAACTTGCTTCAGCCCTTTTCACACCTAAGAGTCTTCAATCTAGCTCACATGTAGCGATCTAGGCTGAGCCTCATTCACATTGAGCTCTTTTATTTGTTGATCCACTCCTCCTACATTTATGCTGTTGACTTGGTCAAACTTGGCCTTATCCACATGAAAAATATCCCTATTCACACATGAGAGTGTAAAATCCAGCTGGAATTATGATCCCCTTACACAACATGAGGGATTTTATCCTTATTTCTGTAATGCATGGGTCTCCTCACCCTTTTATTCATCTCCTAAGTGACAATGGAAAAATTCAATATTACAATTTGCTGCATGCAAATTTTGGAATATTACATTTTCACAAGTTGATTGGTTGACATGTGTTGATTTTTTATTAGTTTATGTTTTGTTGTGGAGGTCCAATGAGTGAGTGCCATGTGGACCAACCAATGGTTGACATGTGGTCTCCTTGTGGTGGCCAAAATTTTGTGTAGGGTCGAACCAACCTCCATGGGAATCAAACCTGAGACCTCATACCTTGCAAAAAAGTGCTCTAACCAATCCGCCTAACTTATTCCTTGTTAAATATAACAACCAAACATATATTTAAAGGTTATGGGCACGCCATTTGGGGGAAAGGGTCAGTGATAAGCCCTAGCTTTAACTAGAAATGTTAAATTCAAATGGTTTGACAAATGTGACACTTCTTTTATAGATTTAAAGAGGTTAGTCTCGACTGCACCGGTATTGCGTGGTCCAAATTGGGAAATACCATTTCATATTTCATCAGACACATTAGACACAGTGATAGGATTTGTTCTTCAGTTAAGAAGAAGATGAAAATCCCTACGCTATCTATTATATCAGCAAAAATCTCACCCCTGTGGAGCTAAATTATACAGTCACAGAAAAGGAATTATTAACAATCATATATGCCATAAATAAATTTAGACACTATATAACCGTCTATCAAGTATTTCTATATACTAATCATTCTTCCATCAGGTACTTAGCTAACAAACCAATTAAAAATGGGAGAGTGACTCGTTGGTTGTTACTTTTGCAGGAGTTCGATAACACTATTAACGACCGTTCAGGAAAGGAGAACCCGGTTGCAAATTTTCTATCTCGGGTCCCAAAGGTAAATGATACGCTAGCAGTGGAGGGCCAGTTTCCTGATGAACACTTATTTGATGTAGCAGTGAAAAAAACATGGTATGCGAATGTGGAAAATTACCTCGCAGTAGGAAAACTGTCCAGACATTTGACAACAAAAGAAAGGAAGCTGATCATTCAACGCAGCACCCACTTTTCCTAGATTGGTGGGTATCTCTTCCATAGAGGAGCTGATATGCGCATACACAGATGTATCAGGGAAGATGAAATTTTTGACATCCTAAGGGCCTGCCATGATGAAACTTGCGGTGGACACTTTGTAAACTGTAGAACTGGGCATAAGATATTAAAAATGGGATATTATTGGCCCACTATTTTTACAGATGCTAAGAAATATGTGTAGGCCTGCGACAACTGCCAAAGAATGCGTCGCCCCGGTCAATCTGATGAAATGCCCCTACAACCACAATTGGTGATAGAACCTTTTGAAATGTGGGCATTCAGTTTTTTTGGTCCATTCAATCCACCCTCAAACCAGAAAGCTTACATACTGGTTGCCAGAGATTACGTAACAAAATGGGTTGAAACAATAGCATTGCCGAGAGCCACAGAAGAAACGATTATTAATTTTATTTTTGAAATATTTGTGAGATATGGCTTCCCCAGAGAAGTGATAACAGACGGAGGGGCATAATTCTTGGGACATAAGATCACAACCACCCTACAGAACCATCACATTTCACATAGAATCACTTCTCCCAATCACCCACAGGTGAATGGGTAGGTCAAAAGTACTAATAAAGTCATTGAAGAAATTTTGACCAAAACAGTCTCGACACATTAGCGGGACTGGGCTACTAGACTACCAGAGGCCTTATGGGCTTACCGACAACTTGGCGAAATACTACTGGACATTATTCATACCAACTTGTATTCGGAAAGGAACCAATTTTTCCTATTGAATTCGAAATAAAAATTCTTAGAACAATGCAAGAAGTGGAACTGGACTTGACGGAGGCCCAAATCAAGAGACTTCAACAGATAAATGCACTGGATGAAGCCCGATTACTTGCTCTACAACGTACCACAATAGTTCAGCAGCAACGAGATAAATGGCATGACAGCCTGATTAAGAAAAAAACATTCTAGGAAGGAGATTGGGCACTCCTCTATGACTCCAGATTTCAAGACTTCCCAGGTAAACTACAGATACGATGGCTCAGCCCATACGAGATACAATAAGTGCATAACAATGACACTCTCACTTTGACCACCATAGATGGGCCCGGTTCTTCTTTCTGAGTAAACAGACACCGAGTACGTCTTTATCATAAACCACTCACAAAGGAGTCTTTCTACCAATAGGTACGTGATGACCCCACCATGAAAATCTTACCTACAGGGAGTAATGACCCAACAACTTTACCTTCATAAAAATCCATCTTTTTCAGTTTTGTAAATAATGTGCATATTTACACTTTGATGAGTTTTGATGTTCAATCAACTGAACAACCGCTGTTCAGTCAAATGAACAAATCATTCTATTTTGTGTGTTTTTTCTATTCAAACAATTGAACAACTGATGTTCAATCGACTGAACAACCATTGTTCAGTCAGATGAACATCACATTTTATTTTGTGTGTTTTTTCTGTTCAAATGATTGAAAAACTGATGTTAATTCGACTGAACAATCGTTGTTCGGTCAAATAAAACATGCATTTTATTTTTGCGTGTTTTATTGCTCAAACAATTGAACAACTTCTGTTCAATTGAGTAAACAATTGCTGTTCGGTGAAGTGAACAACATATTTTATTTCATGTGTTTTTGCTGTTCAAATGATTGAACATATGCTGTTCAATCGACTAAACAACCATTGTTCAGTTAAATGAACAATGCATTTTATTTTTCGTGTGTTTTGATGTTCAAACGATTGAAAAACTGTTGTTCAATTGACTGAACAACCACTGTTCGGTCAAATGAACAACGAATTTTATTTTTCGTGTGTTTTTTTGTTCAAATGATTGAACAGTTGCTGTTCAATCGACTGAACATCCGCTGTTCAGTCAAATGAACAACACACTTTATTTTTTATGTGTTTTGCTGTTCAAACGATCGAATAAATGCTGTTCAATCGACTGAACAACCACTATTAGGTTAAATGAACATCACATTTTATTTTGTGTGTTTTTACTGTTTAAACGATTGAACAGCTGTTGTTCAGTAGATTGAACAACCATTCTTTTTGTAATAAACAACTGTCTAAATGAATTCTTTTTCCAATTTCAAGACCATATAACCTTTTTTTTTTAATGCTCTTTCTCACGAAAAGTATCATGTGAATGGGGAATAAGCATCTAAGAAGGATAAAAACAGTGATATTAATAACAATTATGATTTTTTTTACCTTTGATGGCTATCTTTATTTCTAGACATTAATATGATCTAAACTATGTAATGGTTGTTGAATATCTCTTCTTCAGAGATATTATGAAAAAAAATTTATTATCTTAATACCATGTTGGTTTATCTTTTTATATTATCAATGGTTGATCTTCTAGGGTAGGGTCACTTAAGAATAAGTGTGTAAATTGTATTAAAATTTCTTTTCATTCCTCACACCATCCCTAACTCTTAAGGAGTTAATGAGCCTACATCTATTCATGATTAAAAAATATATGTAAATAATATGAAAATATTTTAGAGAGAATAGGGGGTCTCATCATGAGCCAGCCTACCATGATCATAAGGAGATAACAAGTAAAATTCATGCAATGGCCACCACACCAGGGAAATGACCTTCTAGCTAAAGAAAAAAATGCCTGAAGGATAGGAGGTCTCATCACGAGCCGACCTAATTACTTTGTTAAATCCTAGTGAATGGCACTATGGATATCTGGTTACCAAGCCAGCACAATCGTATTTCTATAAAAGAAAATGAATTATCTAAGTAATAAATAAAGGATTCTTGCTCATTTTCAGGTTAAAAAGAAACCTTGTCGAGGCTATGGACACCTGTTGGCAGCAGTAGCTCTGCTTGTGGAATTGAATTTTCATGCTGAACAACCAATCATTTTATATTCACTCATTCTTACTAGCCCAATCCCAAGGGAGAATTTATCATGAAAATAATGTTATCCTAATAAAAAACCAGTATGCGTGGTAAAAATGTATATGAATTAACTTAATTATCTCTGATCACTTAATTCCAGCAACTGTTACCATCCTTTACATATTTGATTCTGTCACAATTCCCCATCAAAGAAAAAATCCTTTTCATAATAATTAATTCTCTGTTTTTCCTTTTTAATCATTTCCCCACCATCCTCATGATTTGAGCTGATTTGATTAATTTCTGCCGCATTCTACATCGCTTTATTATTATTCTAAATGCATTAAATGACCCTCAACGTCTTTCTCTTTTTGGCACTCTAAGGGCGTGGATTCCCTTCTCTCATTAGAGGGGGAAAAGGTATCCATAAGTATACATGATGAGCAATCATGCGAGCTAATAAGAAAAATATGTCGAAACCTGCCGATTTGACAAACAAATATAATTACATTTACACCTTTTTAACAATTTCAAAGTATTTGCATGCAACATTTGTACTATTATAAACTTATGCAGTCGTGAGTAGTGCATGGAGAAGTAGAATTCAGCCTCTGAGACACAACCATCATAGGTGGTAGATCTGTTTGCAATGAGCCCATAATGCTCAATATTTCAGAACAAGCACGTGCTATACTGTCGAATGCTAGTTGGCTCTCATATTTGGAAAAATTGTAGGGATACCACACTGAGGTAGCGTTAGAATTTCTACAGAACTTGCAGAATGGACACACAACTGTGCAAGGAAGAAATATAACCATAACAGAAATTGTAATAGTGGAGGTATCTGGACTTCTGGTAGAAGGAACAAAGTGGACTGAAAAAGATGTTCTGCTACATGAAGCAGTTGCAGTATTCCAAGATCCAGATGAGAATTTGGTACGCAAAGGGAAGGGGATCCACCCTGCGACTTTGAAGGAACCATGGCAGGAACTGGAAATCATGATGTAGAAGTATATTACATGTGATGTTCACCAAGACGTGGTAAAACCTCGAAAACTCAAAATTCTAGCCATACTCGAGTAGAAGTTTCAGTTAATTTACCATTTTTCTTGAATTCTTATTGCATGATATATCTAGTCAAGTTACGAGAGCTAAAAATCAGCACATAGTCATCAGCCACCATGGTATGATAAAACTGACTGTCGCCCATGGATTAAATGAGCATCAGTTAACTTGGGACAACCTTGTAAAACCTGCCCTAACCCCATCAGAAGAAAACCCAGACAATAGAGAAATTTACCAGCCAAGAAGGGAAATAGTAATTCCAAGGAAATCCAGAGGAAAAAGGAACCATCCCTCGACCTCCGGGTCGATGAATAATGATAATATGAGCTATTAAGCTCACGACAAAACACTTCAACCTTGGTCGATGAGGCAGGACCATCTCATTCACCTCCTCAAAACACATAAGAGAGAATTCTACAAGTGTATGAGGAGGAAATGACTAGAGTACTAGAAAGTATGAGTGCATTTAATGAAGAAAGAAACCCCTCAGGGAATTCTGAGGGACTGAGTGATCCTCTAGACCAGACTTCTTCTGATGAAAATTCTAGTCATACTGAGATTTTACCATATGTGTTATGTGGAATTATGGATTACGGATGAAACACATTCCCTAAATGTGGTGATATGAATTTAGAACAACAGATCAAAGAATTTGTAGACACTTTCTCTAAGAGTAAATAGACACATAGAAAGATGGAGGAACTTACTTGTGATCCAAGCACTTCATATTCTCCTTCTATCTCTCTTGCAATAGCTTCCAATCCAACTTTGATTGCCAGACTAGTTCCTGCAAGTATAAACACTAAACAACAAAGAAATTTCAATATACAGATGGCTATTTATCTTAATCAGTTAAATCGATGAAACATGAAACATGTATTTCAGTTAAGAATCCATGATATGAAAAATAGAAACATAAACAGATACATATATGGGAAAATGAGCAACAATATTTATTAATGGATAGAAGGGGGAGGTTACAACCAGCGATCTATTTGATGTCACCAACTCTAGCTTCATTCCAGCCTCAACACAATAAAAAACACACCAGCTGCATATCACCCTTATCACAAACTCAATTGAGAATCCAACAACATTTATTTACCAAATTTCTTCCTTCCCTAGCACTGGTATCTGTGCTCAATTTATAGGGAAACTGAAGGTAGTTTCTCAATAAATGAATTTATAATAATAGGCAAGACGTGTTCCCAAGCTTAGAGGTATTAGATGGACACATGGATTCAAAGTTTGACACATATGGACTCTTCTAGAAGGCACTGGCCATGTGGAGATTCCGAAATAATGATAATTTTTCTCCCATTTGACTAACACACTCTTGAATGCAGGGAAGTGCTTTGCAGAGCACCCTTGAATGGAGGAAGCTGCACATGAAAATTAGTTAGTCCCTTGAGAGGCTACGTTGGTGAGCTCATAAGTGATATAACATATACTTCAACCCTTGGAAACCTTTCAATAGAAGTCATGAATATTTTGTTCTTGTCATAGGTTGTGTAGCAACTAAAGTGATAGGGGATGATAGACCCTATTTCATTGGTCCTGGGGATGATGTCCAGTTTGACCAGGTCATTGGGAATGATGCCCACATTTACCTATAACAACTGCCCCCTAAAGCATGAAGTCATAATAATAACAATATTTTTTGAATGAGTTCCTTTACAATGTGATGGGATGGAATTGAAGCAGAGTAGCGACTTGCATCAATATTACAGTACATTACATCATGCTATATCCTCTTGATCATGATTTGATGAGGGAGGCATTCCCATGCTCAACACATAAACTATCTAATAACATGTACATAGTGTAGAAAGTCGTCTACATTGGAATGTTTCCCAATACAGACATGCCTGCAGATATAGGCCCATCTTTGGATGACGATCTATATGTAAGGTCACCATACAGATGATGTTTACAACAATCCTGAAACTGCAACCTGGATGGATGAAACTAGATCTGGGGTCTTCTTATCTCGTTCACTCGATCGTTCGGGTACAAGTCTAGCCATGTTAATATATGATTTGTAGTTGAACATGGTAAGACATCATTTGATTACTAGCCAATGATGTGAGCTGTTAACAAACACAAGAGAACCACCATTGATGTTAATGGCTCTCAAGGTACTATAGTACATTTTGTAAGGCGTGAATATATTTTTTGATTTTGAACGCCAAACAAAATATTTCTGTCAAAGGTCCGGAAGTGAGGATCTTGTCGATGCTGTAACAAGCCTCATGGTACTGGAAGATTATTTTTCTAAGTAAACTTCCTGGTTGATGATTTGACGTCGACAGTAAGTATCTTTATTGCAAAATGAGAATTACTGCTTTTGGAGACAAAATGTGACTTGATATAGCAATTTTTAGGGATGACTGTCATGATAATGAAGGTTTATGAGTACTGCAGAAGGATGAATATTCACTTGATGACTTCTCTTGAACATATCAGCGACATTGAGATAAGTTGGCAGCATTGACCCAAAACCAAAGTGAAGGTATGATGAAACATAGGTATGAATGAACCGTCAAGAATATTACCCAACCCAAACAGTCACGATGATGGAGTGAAGTGTCATGTTCAAGAGCGACCTGCTACCGTAAAATTTTTGTTCACTTTCCCAAATTTTCCTTGGTCATTTGTCGACCAGTACCTCTTTATTTTTTAACAAGCTTGAGGAGGATAACATATGCTTGATCTATAATTCAACTCTTCGGGAGAATAAGGTATCACTATTTAATAATTTAATGAGTCTAGCAATGAATGAAACTTGATTCTTGCCATGAATGACCAAATCGTCACGATTTTATGTTTTAATGAGCCTAATGATAGTGACAGCATGGTCCTTTTTCATCTTTAGAGAATTTGAAAAAGAGGAAAAAAGAAAACTCCATAGGTACCTTTTCATAAATTTTTCGCTTAGATCCAAAAAAGTGTAAAATAATATCTGAGAGAACCTCTGAGCCATGTTCGACTAAGACATTCCTTTTTCGTAAATCATCTATCTCAGTCTGGAAAAGGGTTAAACTTATACTGAATAGATATCAATTCATTTAATTTTACGAGCTCTAAAAGACAAGTGCTCAGCAATATTTTCACATTATCGGAGTCTAAGAAGAGATAGAGAAGACTACAGGGGTTCCTTTTTCGTTGTTATCAAAGCTCGAAAAAGAGATAAAAATGCGCTTCAAGTCCTTTTTCATTTTTATCAAAGCTCGAAAAATAAGGATAAAAGTATGCTTTGTGGTCAAATTATTCTTGAAATAAATTTGCACGACTAATCTTCTCATCAGTTGCAAACCTGTTCAGAACAACATCAAATGGATTAAAAATACCCATTTCATGATAAAAATTGAATAAAACCATAGTCAGAACAATAAATATGAATTGAAAATAATCAAATGACTAATTAAAAGAGTTTTGCTATTCATTTTTACCATTGAAAGTTACCATTGCATTTTGGAGCTGTGAACCTGTTTTTTCCCCCAAAATTCAATTGTTGATTGCGATCGATTATGTGGACAGTTTTCATCGCCGTTTGATCCAGGTTGGTGCCATAAACCTTCTCTTTCTTTCAATAGTCATTTCATTTCATTGCAAATTTTTAGGGATTTTGGCCCCTTAGGGTAAATTATTTTTCCAAAGAGGGAAGTGCACCCTTGGGCATCGAAAAATGTGTTGTAAAGCATTCATAATGAAGCCTAGGTGCATATGTAACGTACTTTCTATGGACCAAGACTGCATTGGGCACAATTCACATTCTTGATTCTTGCATTGTACGCAAATTTTGCCTAATTTTTTTCATGAAAAGGAGTCTAATGAGTCTTATGGTTATGTTTCAGGGATTCATTAGACTAGAATGATGATTACTTGGAGAGAAAGAGAGCATGAAGAACAAAATATGATTTCCCTTAATGATCCGGGTACAGTAAGAGCCCTAAGAGTTTGTGGGTTATTAAAGTACTTCCGCTTATCAGGTATGAGGAAAAAAATAGAACTTTTGGAGTTCCTTGTTCGTGCATGGGATCTAGAAATTGAGGAATTTCACATTAGGAACAAAGTGTTTCCTATTACAGTGGAGGACATATTTTTTCTGATAGGCTTGATGAGGAGAGGCTTACCCATTTCTCTCTCAGGGCATGATCTTGGAGGAGAGAAGATGAGAGACTATGTTTTTCAGTATTGCTATCGAGGGGCAGAGCCAAGCATGGATGGGAAAATAAATATCCATGAAGTTCGTGATTTTCCTTTGAGAACCATTCTATTCACAATCGCAAAGATTGCTGGTACTGTTACACTGCATGTAGCAAACATATCTTATATGCAGTATGCGTTAGAGTGCATGGAACCAAGAATTTTAAACTGGTATGAAGCTGTACTTTCTCAAATAAATAACAACTGAATAGGGAAAAGGGAGGAAGGAAGAAAATATTTAGTTATGGTTCGATCCTCATTTATTTTTCCTTAGAGTGGATTCCACTGATGCAGCCTCAACATGTGACACTGGGTGTCTAACCCTAGAGATTCAAGGATGAAGAGATGGGTGGAATTGATGGCTAGACATGCAGACCAATCGTCCATCATGTTCTTGACTTCATTCTTTACCTAGTTTAGGTGACAGGTTATCGCCATCGATGAGTATGCATATGTAGGAGTTTATTTCCGAGGATATCCAGACTTAGCTTTCCCAAAAGGCACTCAGTGGGGTGCAATTGGTAAGAATGTTTTGACCATGTATTTTGATTTTCCTAAGGTTTATACAAGTTTTTTTATTTTGATGTTTTCCCAAGACTAAACTAAATTTTTAATGTAATGTAGATGTTGGTCATGTTCAACTAGTGGAGGAACCAGAGCATGGAGTGGATGAGCCAATATAGAGGGCAGTCGAGAGAGAAGTCCTTTAGGATTTAGACGTGGCTAAGACTCTTATTGAGCTTCGGTAGCACATAGAGGGGTTGACCTTCGGGATTCCGGATTGCCAAATCAAAGAGTTACCCATGTGACTGCGACACCATACTATTGGAGTTCCTAACCGCTAGATGTGGTTACTGTGTAGGATAGCTAGATTGATAACATGTTACCATGAGCATCACTAGTTTACTTTTGACATGTTGCATACATTTTGAGGTCAGATGAACAATGTGTCTTGGGAATTTTTTTTGTAAAAACCTATAAATATCTCTCTATTTGATTTCAGTGTTTTCCTATGTTTATTGTGTGATCCTAGTCAATTATGTGAATGTATCTTTACACATGTTGCAAATGTCTTTTTATAACATGATTAGTTAAAGAATCAGTTAATGTGTTCAAGTTTCTAGAAATGTGTTGATATTGAATAAAATCAAAGTGTCTTTCCAAAAGTCGAACTCTTAGTAACAAACGATGCAGTGTTGGATTTATAATAGTATAAACACTATTAAGTTGTAATACCACAAGTTGTGAGTCTAACCTTATGATGATGTGGCTAATACCAAATGAAATGGCATCAAAGAGAAGTTCGATCAACGCACTATACTCTATGATATTGTTTGTCGATCCACCAATACAAATCCCTTGAAAACTCACTAACTCACCGTTCAGAGAGAAAATGGCCCACATTGCAAAGGATAGATTCTGCGTACTACGACTAGCACCATCAACATACCCGACAAATGGTTCCAAAGATTTAGATATCTGTGATGAAATGTAAAGCGGATTACTAACGTCAATAAAAATATAAAAAACAAACTAATACAGTGGATACAAATCAACAATATATATATACAATATAATACAAAAGATTGCTACACTCATGATTAAGCATAGTAACGTTTCAAATACAAGCCATTTCGGGGCTGTGCCAACAGAATTCCATCATAATCTACCAACTCGTAGGAACCCTTAGCAAGAACTCTTTTGACAATATAGGGGCCATGCCATAATGGATTAAGTTTCCCTGTACCTATTACATCATCTTCTTGATCATAAAGTATGACCAAGTTTCCCTTTGAGAAAATGTGAGGCTGGACATGCTTGTTGTATTGTACCTTTATACGTCTCTTATGTGCTTTTTTGGCCAATTGGGCTTCATGACACATTTCATCAAGATGGATGAGGTTAAAAAGACACGCTTCTTCATCTGAGGTGTCAAGTAAAAAGTCAATTGTGAGTTTCAATGACGGTATTTCACATTGGATTGGCAAGATATCTTCTAGACCATACACCAATTAAAAGGGAGTAAATCTGGTTGAATTTCTCACCAAGGTTCAATATGCCTACAAAGCCGAGTACAGGATAAAATGCCAATTTCATTTATGAACTCCTATCATTTGTTGAAGCATACATTTGAGAATATTGTTGATAGCCTCAACTTGTCCATTTGATTGTGGATAATAAGGAGTAGAATTATCACGGGACAATCCTAACTTGCTAGTCAATTCAGTCATCATATGGTTGCGAAAATGCTTCCCATGATCTGTGACTATAGCCTGTGGGACCCCAAATCGTGCAATGAAATTATTAAAGAAAAAAGTGCAGCTGTTTGTCCTATGTTGTTGAATGTAGGCATTTCTTTGGTCCACTTAGTAAGGTAGTTTACTACGACAGTAATATGACCATGCCCCTTAGACGAACGAGCGTTACAGGTCATGAAGTCAATGCCCCATTTTGAAAATGGTCCCACAGAGACAACATGATGCATTGGCATTGGCGGTTTGTGGATTTTATGATCAAATATCTAGCATGCATGACAAATTTTGACCGCAAGGATGCAGCCGCAAAATATGGTAGGCCAAAAGTAACCAGTGTGGAGTATCTTCTGCATGATACCGTATCCAGACAAGTGTCCACCACAAGCCCAAACATGACAATCATTTAAAACCTTTTCTGCCTCCTCATGAGTGAGGCACCTTCTTAAACTTGTATCGACACCATGACAATAAAGTGTATCGCCACCGATCAGATAATCTTTGGCTTGGTATCGAATACGTTGCTGGTCAGAGCGAGAGGTATCAGGCCGAAAAGTCTAGGTCTGGAGATAAATGATAAAATCCCCATACCAAGGATCAGATGATCCAATCAGAAAAAAATACTCGTCAGGAATAGATGGTTCTGATGTAGTAGTAATACTAGCAGAGGGAAGGTCACAAAGAAGCTCAAACAAAACTAAAGATTTCTTTGACTTGGATTTGATGATTTCCAAATCAAATTCTTGCAAAATGACAATCCATTTTGAATACTCCCCCCCAGCAACTGACGTGATAAAATATAAGTCATGGGGTTCTAATCTGAAATGAAAATGGTGTTCCGGAACATGATATAGTGGCAAAATATTTGGACAGCTTGAACAGCTGCCAAACAATATTTTCTACGTACGAATACTTCCCTTCTATATCATTGAGATTACAACTCAAATAATAGATCGTATGTTCTGTTGTCACCAAAATCGTACTTGATTGACTGCTAATCAGAAAATATCAGTGTAACTATTTCAAACCAATATTGTGATTGAGGCTTAGCCTCCTAAATCTGAGAGGGCTCTCTCAAGGGTTTAATGATATGGAATAAAGATAAAAATAGATGGCTAACTCTATTGTTTGTGTCTTGGTTTTGTATGTTTGCAGGTTGTAAAGATAAAGGCTTGCTACCATTGGGCTTATGGAGTTAGTGACAGGGATAAAGATAATAATGGCTCTCCTTGTTAAAGCTAAGGATTGTATGTATTTCAATGAAAAAGTAACACATTCAGGAAAATCCCAATAACTTGAGGTTCAAAGGAAGTCAGAGCATGTGATACATGAGTTCTGAGTAATGAGACATCAAGGTATTGGAAGGAGAATATTAAAAGAGATTCACCATAGCTCAATACTTAAAGGATGTTAGAGCATGAAAAACCATGAATTATGAGTAATAAGCATTAAGTCTACGGAAGAAAAGAACATTTATAAGATAGGACATAATCTCATTGAAATACACTAAGAATCTCAGGTCAAGAAAAGTTGTATTGCTTCTGTATATATCAGTAAATCCAAAGCTTTACAAAAGTAGTATGCTGAAATGACATTTTCCAACCTGATGAGTGTAGATTTAAAATAATATCATTATGTAGGCATTGGCTTATGGATTCAAAACTTTCAGTGATTCCGTGAGTTACTTGACATGGAAGTTGAGGCTGTTCAGAGTTTCTAGAAGTAGGACACACAAATAAAACATTAGTATACATAGTCAATTCACATATAAAGGAAGTCAGAGCATCCTATAGATGAATTCTGAGAAATATAATTGAAAACCACTACAAGTGAGATACATAAGAGGCACAAATAGAATAATAAAGCACTAAAAACTCATTTGAAATCTCAAGTTGGTCAAGTAACACCTCTCTGTATTGCTGAAACAATGAATTTACAATGAGCTGCAATTTTGCCAAAAATCTTCCAAAACCATTACTAATTCGAGCTCTTGGACTTTAATAGACATCTTACAACATGATATGATCTACCTCTAGGCTAGATACATCGAATTTCTAACTACTGACACCTTTCATAACCATAAGACATGGAATTTATTACAAAAAGACACCTAATCTACTTAATAGTCCTATTACAAATAGGACTCAAACTCCTTATCATTATCTATAACAACCTTATCTAATTGAGTTTACATCATTTTCCAATTTTATCATCACATGGTCGAATTTGGATGATGAGCTTCAGCTCTTCATGACCACTTTGTTTGACCTCCACAAAAGCATGAAACAATACCCTGTTTTTAAGGCATAAAATCCTTTGCATTCTTTGAACATTTTGACCATCAATTAAACTTAATTTCGTGGTCCTTAGATGTTGTAGATTATCTTAACATGTCTCATCGCTTATCCCTAGCCTCCAACTGTCCAAAACCGTTTCCAAATCTGTTCAAAAGAGCTGTAATGTACTGCGCTACGAAAATACAACAGTTTTGTAGCGCCTTTGTAACACTGCCATTTTAAGTCTTAATTATCCAAAAAATGAATTATTTCCACTTGCATCATTTCACTTACCCTTTAATAAATCTACTATATAAGATTCAATCCTTGATTCATTCTTCAACCCTTCAAAACTTGATCAAAATGAGCAAGAAAAGCTGTTACAACAGTTTTGTAGCACTTTTCTGCTTTTTTACACTAAATGCACTACGAAACTGCTGAGTATGCAGTTTTATCAAAAATTTTCAAAGTTTCAATTGTAGTTATGCCAAAAAATCCAAATATACCTATCTCCATCATTTAAAAATCCATATCAACTGTAAAACCAACTTCATTTTAGCTTCCTTGGGGCATTTCTTACAAATTTCTCCTATTTTTTTCCTGAAAATTAGGTCTTGGGACAGAGCCTATATCTCCTCTTCCATTATGTAGTTTGAGAAATTGAAGGAGGTTTTTGTAGGCCACTATGTCTTGAATACAAAATTCTCTTGGTTTTTTGAAACACATCTCCTGCTGTCTAGAAAATGTCTTTGAAAAACATGTGTAAAATAGGAAAACTCTGTTTTCTGAAAATAGGGCTTCAAAGAAAGCCTTGTATCTCCCAACTGATAACACCTGTGAGAAACATGAGAGAGGTTATTATTATTTGATGTGTTTTTGAAAATAACATCTCTCAGTTTATTAAAATACCTTTTTTTTTCTCATAAAACTCCTTTGAAGTTGACTGCACAAAACCAGAAAACAGAGTTTTTTGCTTCATAACTTTTAGCAGTTTCGTAGCGCTTTCTGCCTTTTTTACACTGAATGCGCTACAAAAACAAGAATTCTTGGCTAATTTGTCATTTTTGGTAGAAAAAACTTTGGAAAATGAAATGAATGAGAAAATGATGAATGATGAGACATGAAGGAGTTTGAACATGAGTGGGTTTAGACCTTAGGGTAAACTTAAACCATAAAAATTTAACATTTCCCTTGACCAAACTTAAAAATGAATCCTACAACCCTATTTTGACTCATGAACCTATTTGACCTTGTCAAAATGATGTTTGAATTTTTTGAGTGATAGCAGTGGCTCCACTTGGTGATGCAGGGGCATTGGACACTAGCCAGCAATGTGAGAGAATTGTCCACATGTTGTGGCTAGAGGGGTTCAAAATTATTCAGCAATGTAATAGCAAGGTGTCAATACCTTAGCTATCTATTGCACTTAGAACAGTTAGGGTTAGTTCAATAACTATAGAAGTCAAATAGTTTTAATTTGTGTCCATTTGTTCAGTTTCTGTTGATAGAATATTATGTAATTAGGACTTTTTATGTTAAGAATAAAAACGGTCCTCAGAGAGGAGCCGAACAGTCATGTGACAGTTATAAATTGTAGCCCCTGTTACAGTTGGAGGGGGGAATTTGTAGTAGAAGACTGAGTTGAGAGACTTTTACTCTCTGTTTTAATAACAGTGTGGAATTATTGGCTATCTGTGTATGCTATTGGCAAAATTCCGAAGGACTTATTCCTTCGAACTCATGAATTCTGTGTGTTGGAATTAATGTACTCAGTCTCTGTGTGAAGGCGCTTAATTCCTGAATGCTTTTGAATCTCTGCTTTCTGTGTATAACTTGAACAAATGCTGTGTGAAATTCCCTTATTTCTCTTTGTATGTCTTTGAACTCATGCTCTCGGGGAAAGAATTAATGTGTTTATTTTGTTTGAGGAAGGTCTATTGATCGAGTTCTATTGGAAGAGCGAACCATAGCCAGGCTCTATTTAATAGAAGAATATTGAACCCTCTGTTTGGTAGAGCGAATGCCGATGTTCTGTGGTTTGATTGAGTTTAACCAAGAAAGTTAATTGTAATGTCAAGCGGAGGAAAAAGACGAAGAAACGACTTAATCGTGTGGAATCCTGGTGAAACACTATTCAATTACCAAAAGTGTTAGTTGAGTGGGTTAAAAAAAAAACATACCACCCATTTCACACTGCCTTTGGGCTCGAAGCGGTTTCACAAAAAAAATTTGATCCAATAGGTTTTCACCACATCACCGAGGAAAAACCGCCAATTTCGCATTTTTTGGGAGTGTTAACCTTCATCCCTTGAAAAAACGTGAGAGCGGTCCGCACCGTTCGATCTAAAGGATGAAAGATGAAATGAAAATCGCAATAATAGCTACACGAATTTTAATCCAAGGTATGACCAGTGTGTTTTGCATTGATAAATGTTTTTTTAATAAGTTATGATGGTGGGCCTGAAAGAAATAAAGCGCAGATTAAGTGTTTCAGAACATTGGTTAAAGTATTTTAGCCTATGGTTGGGGTTTTAAATAAATCAAATAAGAGGCGTTGATTTATGTTTCATGTCGGAGGTCTAATGCATTTTATTGTCCTAAGGTTAAGGCTTAGGTATTGTTAAAAGGGTGTTTGCGTTAGAAGTTTAATGGGTTTAATGTATTGAGGTTAATATTATACGCTGAAGGTTGGTGTTGCTTTAAAAGGGTCAAACAATTTATTTATAAGTGTTTTATACCACGGCGGAAGGCTCAACTCCTATTTGTAGGCACATGTATTACACTACCGAGGGAGTTTGAGTTGGGTTGGTTATAAAGGAGCGAATATAGTCTAAGGGAATTTAAATTTTATCTTGCATTTCATTAATCAAATTGTGTAAATTTGATGAATGAAATTGAATTAAGAAGAATATGTGTAGAACCCATGGTGAATGAACACACAGATACAAGAGAGACCAGCTCTCCTTAGTGCCTGCACTCCATTTTTGCTGTCATTTATGGTATCAGATCAGATTTTAAGACATTTTGCAGAGACTGAACAAACTTCCAAAGCCAGAAGAAGAATTCCAGCATGGTTGTCCGAGTTGCCAGAGGTGCTGCTAGGAGAAGAGGTAGACCAGTTGTCAATGCAGAAGTATTGGAGACCCTGCAGCATGTCCAAGCCAGATTGGAAGCAATGGAGTTAGGACACCCAAGAGATCCTGAAGATGTCAGTGAATCTGAACCTGAAGAAGAGGCAGGAGAAAATGTTGAGATTCCTCCTAAAATGAGACTCCTTAAATCTGTTCTGGGGTCTACATCCAAGACCAGGCTTGAAGCGTCAAGATTTGCAGGAGGATTGAATCCAAAAGAGCTGATAGAATGGATTAATGAGATGAACAAGTGCTTCGATTATGAAGAAATGGGTGAAGACAAAAGAGTCAAGTTTGCAGTGACAAAGTTGAAGGGACATGTTGCACTTTGGTGGGATGGAGTGAAAGTAGAGAGAAGGAGAGCTGGTAAAAAACCAATCAAGAGCTGGACCAGAATGGTGGCAAAGCTAAGAGGTAAGTTCTTGCTTAGTGATTATTAGCTTACATTGTTTAGACAAATGCAGAATCTTAGACAAATATTGCTGACAGTGAAAGAATACACAAAAGAGTTTTATAAAGTGAGTATAAGAGCTGGACAGTTCCAAGACACAACAGAGAATGTTGCCAGGTATGTGAATGGTCTCAAGTTGGAGATCTAGGATGAGATAGGAATTATGTCTCCTACGACAATAGAAGAGGCTTATCAAATGGCCTTGAAAGCTGAAGAGAAACTCCTGAGAAAGCAGTTTGCCAAAGGAAGAGGTACTTTCTGAGGAAAGGGAAGTCAAGGTGGTAGAGGAAGGTCTACAGTACCAAGGGATGGAGCTAGCAGCAACTCACTTTAGAATGCATCCACAGAGGGTGATGCAAGGGGCAGAAGGGGTTCCTATAGAGGAAGAGGAGGCAGAGGCAGAGGAAGATAAGTAAGGTGTTACAGATGTCACAAATTGGGACATAAACACTATGAGTGCCCAGAGAATATGGGTACCAGTCAAAGAAATGCAATTGTTTCTCAGGTTGGAGAAGGGGTAGCAAGGTTGTCTAAAGCAGAAGAAGCAGTTCTGCCAGAGAAGGGAGAGTCTTTGGTGGTCAATAAAGTTTTGCTGAAGCAAACAAAAGAAGTTGTTAAACTAGCACAGAGGAAGACTTTGTTCAGGAGTGTATGCAAAGTCCAAGGGAAATGTTGTCAGTTGGTCATTGATAGTGGCAACACAGACAAATTTGTCTCTAAAGAAGTGATAGAGAAATTAAAGTTGAATACAAGGGAACACCCAACTCCCTACAAGGTTTCATGGCTTCATAAAGGGCACCAGCTGATTGTGAAAGAGCAGTGTGAGATAGAGTTGCAGATGGGAAGCTACAAAGACAAGGTCATGTGTGATGTGATGCCTATGGATGTGTGTCACATACTTCTGGGCAGACCTTGGCAGTATGACAGAGCAGCAGTACATGATGGTAAGAAGAACACTTACAAGTTCTTTAAGGATGGAGTGCACCACACATTGATACCTATGGAGGAAGGAGAACCATCAAGCAAAAAGTATGATCCAAAGACTTTATTGTTGAGTGGAAAAGAGTACTTACAGCAGATTGAAGAAGAAGAGGTAAATTTTGCTTTGGTTTGTAAACCTAAAGTAGTGCTTACTTCTACAAAAAATTCTGATTTGCCAATAGAAATTCAAGAAATGCTGGACAACTATTGTGATATTGTTGTGGATGATTTTCCTGATGAGTTTCCATCTGTAAGAAAAATCAGCCATCAGATAGATTTTATTCCAGGATCGAATCTGCCAAACAAAGCAGCCTACATAATGACTCCCACAGAGAATGAAGAAATCAGTATGCAAGCGCAAGAATTGGTTGACAAAGGTATGATCAGAGAGAGCTTGAGTCCATGTGAAGTACTTGCAGTGTTGAGCTCAAATAAGGATGGAGGTTGGAGAATGTGCATCGATTAAAGATCCATCAACAAGATAACATTCAGGTATAGATTCCATTTTCCTAGAATTGAATATTTAATGGACTGTTTGAGTGGGGAAAAATATTTTTCAAAATTGGATTTGAAAAGTGGATATCATCAGATTAGAATAAAGGAGGGTGATTAATGGAAGACTTCCTTTAAAACAAATGAAGGATTGTATGAGTGGTTGGTAATGCCTTTTGGGTTATCAAATGCACATAGTACTTTTATGAGGCTCATGAATGAAGTGTTAAGGGAATTTATTGGTAAATTTGTAATAGTATATCTGGATGACATATTAGTTTTTAGCAAAACAAAGGAAGAACATTTAAGGCATCTTAACTATGTCTTGAAGAAGTTACATCAAGAGAAGCTGCTGATAAATTTAAAGAAGTGTTCATTCATGAAAGAAGAACTAGTGTATCTGGGTTTTGTTGTTTCTGCTGAAGGACTGAAGATGGATCCAGAAAAGGTCAAGGCAATTGTGGAGTGGCCTTCACCAAGAAGTGTTTGTGAGGTAAGAAGTTTCCATTGACTTGCAAATTTTTACAGAAAATTCATAAGGAATTTTAGCAATATTAATGCAATCATCATTGAAACAATAAAGAAGGACAAACAACCATTCAAATGGACTGTTGAAGCAGAAAATAATTTTAAGCTTTTGAAACACAAGATAACTGAAAAGCATGTTCTAGTTTTTCCTGATTTTAACAAACCATTTCAAGTGAAGTGTGATGCTAGTGGAGAAGCTATTGGAGCTGTGTTGAGTCAAGATGATAGGCCTGTAGCATACTTCAGTGAGAAGTTGAATGAGACAAGAAGACAATATTCCTCTTATGAAAAAGAATTTTATGCAATTGTGCAGGAATTGAAGAAGTGGAGGCATTATTTAATGTCCAAGGAATTTGTTTTATACTCAGATAATCATGCTTTACAGTACATTATGCAGCAGCCTAAATTAAATCATAAACATGCCAAGTGGATTGAATATCTCCAGATTTTTAATTTTGTTTTGAAGCATATAAGTGGCCAAGAAAATAAAGTAGCTGATGCTTTGAGTAGGAGAAACATGCTTGTTCAAGAAAACAAATTTGAAGTGGTAGGATTTGATTTTCTTAAGGAACTTTATAAGATAGATTCAGATTTTAAATAAGAATTTGAAGCATGATGTAACCTTGTTTTAACATATAGGAGTCAGTGGTTGGATTATTTCTTGCAAGAGGACTTATTGTTCAGAAGAAATCAATTGTGTGTACCAAATTGTTCCATGAGGGAGAATTTAATCAAAGAAAAGCATAGTGGTGGACTTGCTAGACATTTTAGTACTGATAAAACTTATGAGCAGCTGAGTCATTTTTATTATTGGCCCAAGATGAGAACTGAAGTGGAGAAATTTGTGAAGAATTGCAAAATTTGTCAATATGCAAAGGGGAGAAGCCAGAATGCAGGATTGTACATTCCATTGCCTATTCTAGATAGGCCTTGGGATATGGTGAGTATGGATTTTGTTTTAGGATTTCCCAAGACTCAGAGAGGGAATGATGCAATCTTGGTTGTAGTTGACAGATTTTCCAAGATGGCACATTTTATTCCATGTTATAAAACCAGTGATGCCACCCATGTTGCTAATTTGTTTTTCAAAGAAGTTGTTAGATTGAATGGGTTGCCCAAGAGTATTTTTTCTGATAGAGATACTAGATTTGTGGGCCATTTTTGAAGGACATTGTGGAAGAAACTTGGTACTAAACTAAGTTTCAGCTCATCTTAGCATCCTCAGACTGATGGACAAAATGAGACAGTAAATAGGAGTCTGGGAAATCTTTTGAGAAGTCTTGCAGGAGAGCATCCCAAACAGTGGGACCATATTTTTCCACAGGCAGAATATGCATACAATGATTCACCAAACAGAAGTACAGGATAGAGTCCATTCCACATTGTTTATGGAATGCACCCCAGGGGAGTGTCTGAATTGAGAAACTTGGGAAAGGCAGAGTTGAGGAGTGCTGATGGAGAATAATTTTCTTTAGAGATCCAAACCATACATGAGCAGGTAAAACAACAGCTACAAGGCATCAGCATCAGATACAAGGGTAGAGCATATTTGAGCAGAAAAGAAGTCAATTTTGAAGTTGGAGATTTGGTTTTGGCACACTTGAGAAAGGAAAGGTTCCCAAAGAAATAGTATAACAAATTGAAGTTCAAAAAGATTGGACCATGCAAGATACTGAGAAAATTTTCTGCTAATGCTTATGAGACTGAATTTCCTCCTGATGTTGGGATATCTCCCATTTTTAATGTTGCAGATTTGTACAGGTATGAAGATGATGACACATATGAAGGACCATCAGACAAAGAGCAGATTGAGTGGGTAAAACAATTACCTCCAACACAACCATTATATCCAGAGAAGATCTTGGACAATAATGTGTTCAAAAGGACTAGAGGACAAGAGTATTTCCAGTATTTGATCAAGTGGAAGGAACAGCCAGATGAAGATGCTACTTGGGTGACAGAAGCTATGTTGCAGAAGCTAGGCAGTTCTGTGAAAGAGCTCAGGGATAGGAGTCCATGAAGAAAATTTCCCTCAGGAGTCTGATGTAGGGGCATTGGACACTAGCCAACAATGTGAGAGAATTGTCCACATGTTGTGGCTAGAGGGGTTCGAAATTATTCAGAAATGTAACAACAAGGTGTCAATACCTTAGCTGTCTGTTTCATTTAGAAAATTTAGGGTTAGTTTAGTAACTGTAGAAGTCGAATAGTTTTGATTCATGTCCATCTGTTCAGTTTCTGTTGATAGAATATTATGTAATTAGGCCTTATTATGTTAAGAATAAAAACGGTCCTCAGAGAGGAGCCGAATAGTCATGTAACAGTTATAAATTGTAGCCCCTGATACAATTGAAGGGGGGAATTTGCAGTAGAATATTGAGTTGAGAGACTTTTGCTCTCTATTTTAATAAAAGTGTGGAATTATTGGCTATCTGTGTATGCTATTGGAAAAATTCCGAAGGACTCATTCCTTCGAACTCATGAATTTTGTGTGTTGGAATTAATGTACTCAGTCTCTGTGTGAAGGCGCCTAATTCCTGAATGCTTTTGAATCTCTGCTTTCTGTGTATAACTTGAACAAATTCTGTGTGAAATTCCCTTATTTCTCTCTGTCTGTCATTGAACTCGTGCTCTTGGGGAAAGAATTAATGTGTTTATTCTGTTTGAGGAAGGTCTGTTGATCGAGTTCTGTTGGAAGAGCAAACCATAGCTAGGCTCTATTTAATAGAAGAATATTGAACCCTCTATCTAGTAGAGAAAATGCCGATGTTTTGTGGTTTGATTGAGTTGAACCAAGAAAGTTAATTTTAACATCGAATGAAGGAAAAAGACGAAGAAAAGAATTAATCACGTGGAATCTTGGTGAAACACTGTTCAATTACTAGAAGTGTTAGCTGAGTGGGTTAAAAAAAAAAACCATACCACCCATTTCGCACCGCCTTTGGGCTCGGAGCGGTTTCACAAAAAAAAAACCCGATCCAACAGGTTTTCACCACGTCACCGAGGCAAAACCACCCATTTCGCATTTTTTGGGAGCGTTAACCTTCAGCCCTTGAAAAAACGTGAGAGCGGTCCACACCGTTCGATCTAGAGGACGGAAGATCAAATGACAATCACAATAATAGCTGCATGAAGTTTAATCCAAGGTACGACCAACGGGTTTTGCATTGATAAATATTTGTTTAATAAGCTTTAATGGTGGGCTCGAATGAAATAAAGCACGGATTAGGTGTTTTGGAACATTGGTTAAAGTATTTTAGCCTATGGTCGGGGTTTTAAAAAAATCAAATAAGAGGCATTGATTTGTGTTTCGTGTTAGAGGTCTAATGCATTTTATTATCCTAAGGTTAAGGCTTAGGTATTGTTCAAAGGGTGTTTGCGTCAGAAGTTTAATGGGTTTAATGTATTGAGGTTAATATTATACGCCGAAGGTTGGTGTTGCTTTAAAAGGGTCAAAAAATTTATTTATAAGTGTTTTATACCACGGAGGAAGGCTTAAATCCTATTTGTAGGCATATGTATTACACTACCGAGGGAGTTTGAGTTGGGTTAGTTATAAAGGAGTGGATATAGTCTAAGGGAATTTAAACTTTATTTTGCATTTCATTAATCAAATTGTGTAAATTTGATGAATGAAATTGAATTAATAAGAATATGTGTAGAACCCATGGTGAATGAACATACAGAGACAAGAGAGACCAGCTCTCCTTAGCGCCTGCACTCCATTTTTGCTGTCACTTGGGATGGTGTGCCCTTGTGGTACACCAAAGAACCTGTAGTTCTAGTGCCATCCATCTTCTTGGAAATAAAAACTCTGAAATTTTGCCAAACCTTCTTCAAAATATTATGGCCTTCACCTCGGGCTCAAGCTTGATGATCACTGCAGAAGAAACAAATTTGTACCTACTGAAAGGATGCTCAGTCAACTTTGAGCTTATTCACACACTCCTACCTACTCTATCAACTACAATCTCCATTTTTAACTCAAGCAACATGAAACTTCCAATGAATCCAATCATTGATCTGATCTGATACTTGAATTTCTTGACTGCACTTGAACAAAAAACAAACAAGATACTGGAATGACCAAGGCAACATAAGATGCATCTAATCTTCATAATGAAAATATAACTGAAAATTTGGACTGTAGAACCTTTTCATGTAGTCAGCTATAGGATCAAAGAAGACATGATCTATTTGATGCTTCTCATGACATTCTGCAACTTTGCTTAACCACACAAGATTTCAATTGTATGCTACCAAACTTCTGTTCAAACTGATTTTCAAAAATAGTGTATTCTTCCTCAATCTCAAAGGAGAAAGGTTGCAACACTCTCTCTTTGTTTTCTGGCATTAACAACTTTAGAAAAGACTAATCTTGATCATGAAGCCTATAAGGTTGAATTTGATCTTCTAAAACTTCAATGTCCTTTTCAATATTCTTAGCAACTTCATCCATAAATTGAATCTTAAATTTTGTCTTGCACTCAGATGATTTCAGATTAGAAGACAAGGATAAATAAAAATTTTCACCCACTTCTTCCTTAATGTGATCATTATTTGATGTAGGCTGATATAAGGAAAGACATGAAAAATCAACACTTTCCTTAACTTGAGGGTTATAAAAAATATCTTCCAATATTTCCTTTTGTTGTTTGCAATGATTCTCAAACTCGTGATGATAAAAAGACTGACAAGTTTGCTGCGAATTTTCTTCAAACTCAGAGGATGTATCATAATTTTCATAAATAAACTCCTGCTGGGTTTCATTTTCATATAATAAAGAGGCTATCCTTTCTTCTTGGTGATGAAAGGGATAGTCATGAAGGGCTTCTAAAATTTCCTCATCCTTGAACTCATCATCTTCATAACAATTCTCAAAATATTCAATAAAACTCACACAGTGTTTACAGTAGTCTTTGACCAACAATAAGGAGGGATGACACTCTTCATACATCTCATAAAATTCAAAATGGAAATAAAAAAGAGAATATAATGAACCATTTGTCAAGCTTTCATACCAAGCCCGTGCTTTTCCTTCCAAAGTGGCCATAAACATCTTCACGAGACAATCCTCAGGGAACTGAACCTTAAGACTGTGTACATGCATATGGAATCTAACCAAATAAAGAGCAACATTGTCTTTTTTTTCATCTTTAAATATAGGAGGATCAGTTAATCATTCAAACTTTGGCATAAGATTTAGAAAACCAGGGATGTGAGACCAATTCATAGGGGCATAACTGGCATTTATTCTTGCAATGGAAATCATTTTGAAACTTCATCAAGCTACTGATATTCAAAGAGTGGAGTCACCTTCCAATTGATTATTTGATGTTTGGAGTTGCCAGAGCAGAAATAAAACCAATATGTGCCTAAGTGTCTGCTACTCTCAGACCTTAGAACTGAAACTTTGTCGTTCTTCCCAGGGAAAATTTACACCTTCGGTCCCCGACAACGGTGCCAAAATGTTATCACCAAAATTGTACCTGATTGGATGTTGATCAGACAATCTCAGTGCAACTATTTCAAACCAATCTTGTGATTGAGGCTTAGCCTCCTCAATTTGAGAGGGCTCTCTCAAGGGTTTAATGATATGGAATAAAGATATGGATAGATGGCTAACTCTATTGTTTGTGTCTTGGTTTTGTATGTTTACAGGTTGAAAAGATAAAGGCTTGCTACCATTGGGCTCATGGAGTCAGTGATAGGGATAAAGATAACAATGTCTCTCCTTGTGAAAGCTGAGGCTTGTATATATTTCAATGAAAAAGTAACACATTTAGGAAAATCCCAATAACTTGAGGTTCAAAGGAATTCATAGCATGTAATACATGAGTTCTGAGTAATGAGACATCAAGGTATTGGAAGGAGAATATTAAAAGAGATTCATGCTATAGGGTAATATGCTTGGGTGGTGGTTACTAAATATCCCTCTCAGGGCTTTCTGGTGCCCGAGGCAGATAGTCAGATTAGTTGTAAAGTTCACAAAGAAGCTGCACACATGTTCATGCTAATGTCTATAATCAACAAAGTAAGACAGAGAGATTACCTCTTTATCGGTAGTGGATCCTATGGAGAACAAAGAGTAGCGAAGTAGAGATCCTTCTTCAACGGCTCCAAATCCAGATCCTGCAATCAATCAAAGCACCCGTGTAATCTCTACAACAATATATTTTATTATTGATTAAAATAGAATATAAGAAACATGAAACAATATAGATCTAAGCCATTCATATCATGCTACATAGACGATTGAAAAAAAATTGTGACACTGATGCATCAAATGGACAAAATAGATACAGTTCTATTGATTTATAAAAAGGAGGATTACAACCGTTGGTTGCACCAAGCCCTCCTCAGTCTCCCAATTCCTCTCCTTCTTTCTCTATTTCTGAGTGTGATGATGCTCAAGGCAGAAATCTTTCAATGAGCTTCGCCGATCTTCAAACCTCACACTACAACAATGAAACTCCATTCTACATATATTCAATCCTTCGACCTTAGACCAAGAGCCCATAGCTCCATTTTATAGAAGATGGAGAGGGTAGAGATTTCCAACCTATTCAACTAGTTTGTAATGCGAAATATCAAGATGTTTCCATGTTCTTTCATGATTTTGCCTCCTTAGGAGTCCAATTGTATTTGGAAAGGCCTAATACAAGGTTTATGCCTTTTAGTTTCTATTTTGTACTGGCCCTTTATGAGAAAAAGCTGGAAGTGCCAGTCATTTTTCCGCAAGATATTTTCCCTTTTCACACTCAAAAAGAGATAACGATACCCTTTGGGCAAGATAGAGCGTTACCCTAGGTACTAACTCTCCCTTTACATGTCTCAACTGCGTTATAACACTGTATTGATGCTTCTGTGGTGCATTACCTTGGCATAAATGGGTTTTTTCTAGGTCATTTTCTTCCTTCCATGTTACCTTCTCCTATGAGCTGATGAGGAGGTCATTTGTCATGTAACAGATGCCCCCTAAAGTGTGAGGTCAGAGATGAAGATGATGCCAAAATACTTTATAACAAGCGTAGTAGAATAAGAGGAATTGGATGACTGAGGAAAAACTGAAACAACAACATACGTCAGAAAATATAGTATCTGTCTTGAGTCGGGTATTCCCATGCTCAGTAGCTAATAAACATGATTTCTCTAGGACAGAGATATGAACAATATGTCCACTGATAAGCATAATGTCAAAGTGTCTGTCATAACAGGATCAAACTGAAAAGCTGTCTCCAAAAAACAATATCGCAACTTGGGGGAGGAAACACAACTGTAATGGTGTAACCCTCGACCCAAGGTCTTGGTCTCCACTTCACTAAATTGCATATTCTCATACATGTGAAAAAATGAGTCATAGTCGAACATTCAGGGAATCGTCTGATTACCAGTAAATAAAAAAAACTGTTAACAGACGCGAAGGCAGCCACCGATAATGATGATGGTCTGCAAGGTGCACAGTATAATATAGTGAGTGTGAATAAAAGGTTTTGATGTTGAACACTCATAGAATCATTCGATCGGGAGCCAATAATGAGAACCCCCAACCAAACACAAGATGACCTGCCACTGATGTTTGCAAGTATCCGGGTACTGATGTGTTTCTGGATCAACTTCCTAGATAAGATGTTGAAGTCGATAGGAAGAGATTTGTCAAAGGGTAGGCACTGAGGTGTCCCACATCAATTGACACGAAATAGGAAAATATGATTTTGTACTGATGGAAATAATCAAGAGAAAATGGGGATAACTGACGACAAATAAGTTCTAGCATATGATGACTTTGATTGATACAGGGAGTAGTAGATAGCGGTATCCTCTTGAACAATAGAAGGCACTCTTATAGCGTACTAGGAAAATTAGGCTTAATGAACACCAAAGAGTGTTAGGATTCACTAATGCAGGAACACTGGGAGATGAAGGCTAAACTCATAGATGGTAGGGTTCGGCTAAATGCGAAAGAATTTTCTGAGAAGTGCCATGTTCAAGATTTTGTGCTACAAATCGACCTTTAGAAAATGTAACAGAAGAAGTATCCATGATGTCCAAATTTTTCCCCCGTTTGATTAAGTTTAACGAGTCCAGATTGGTAAACTCGGTGGTTTTTTCATATTTAGAGAGTCTGAAAAACACCGTAAAATACAAATCCAGGGGGTACCTTTGCCATGTTTGATAACTGGGCACGACGAAGGGAGAATAGTAAGCCCGAAATAGTTCATTTTCCGTGAGTTATTCCATTGAATTTGGAACAGTGAGAAAGCTATGCTCGATGGAAATCTACCTCAGTTTGTTATGAGTGCGAGGAGACAGAGTACACTCAATGTTCTATGTGAAATTTTAACGAGTCCAACGAGGAAAAACTCGATGCTTTCCGTGAAATTTTAACGAGTCATGCAGAAAAAACTCGGTTACTTTTTCTATTTAAAGAGCTTTGAAAAATATGAAAAGAATGGCTCATATGTCTCTGTCGTGGTAGTTTAACGAGCCTGGCAAAGGCAACTCGAGGTTTTTTCAGTTTTATGTGCTGGAAAAAGTCCCTAACAAGAAAGCTCAAAACTGGGTCAAACATGGTCAGATCTGCATATAAACATTTAAAACGCATCAAAGAATCGGTAATCTATAAAAACCAATAGTTGCGATAAAACGTAGCATGAATTTACCCCTTTGTATCAGACTAGCTGAGTGGGTTTGACCTCAAGAATGGCTATAAGAAGGCCATAGGCCTTCATTTTCACTTGGTTGAGTGCTGTGATAGATCTCCGGAGAAGAAAAGTGGTGAAACTTCAGCTGTCGATTATGGACGATCCGGGCGACGGTTTTTCATTCCACGAGATCCAGGTAACAAATTGAACCCTTCTCTGTCATTTCATTGTGTTTTAAAGTCTTTTTTTTGGTTCAAAGTGTCAATTTTAGCAGGCCCTAAAAAATTTAAGCAGCTAGCGCAGGTGATGAGTGTTGTGCCCGCATTAAACACTCTTCTTGTGAAGAAACAACGCGTTAGCATGTACTGTCGGGCACTATAGCCTGCGTTAGCCGGAAAATACATTTTAGAAATTCATTTTGTTGCATTTTAAGATGTTCCAGACAAAAACTAATCCATTGAAATGGCTGCTTGTGTAGGTATAAAGCTATTTACCATGAGTATTTGGCGCGAGAGGGAGCGTGAGTGGGAAGAACGTGAAATGGTGACCGATGCAGCTACCTTGTTAGTTCTTCGTAGATGCGGATTGTTAAAGTATGCTCATTTAGAGGTGATGAGGGGACAGGAGGATCTTCTAAGATGGATAATTCAACAATGGGATGACCGCCAACATGTCTTTCATATAGGGGGTACTGAGCTCTCGATTGAGAAATACGATATCTATTTTTTGACTGGCCTATCATACTGAGTGCCAAGGCCCAATCTGACAGGATCCAAGGATGATTCTAGTACCACTTCCAATCTGATCCATACACACTGCATAAACAATACTATGGCAGTGAGTAATCGGGTGCCTATTGCATGGGTGCCATTGAGATCGCTCAGGTATTTACTGTGGATGTTAGTTCGCTTGCTGGTGCCAAGAGTCAGCATGTGGCCACCAAGGCCCAGGTGTTGTTAGCACTGGATTGTATGCAGCCCCAGGTATTTTACTGGTGTGAAGGGGTTTTCCGTCGAGTTCGTGCAGAGTTGATAACATGCAATACTCGGACCCAAAGAGAGTTTGGGTATGGTACATTGATCATCTCATTCATACTAGAGCGGGTGCTGATAATGAGGCCCAAAATAGTCATGGATGTGTTGGGCCCACGGGAGCCAAGAAAGGCTCGCTGGGCAGCTTTGATTCCGCGGACTGGAGAGGGTCCAATCCATCACTTTTTTGATGAGGGATTCTTTGAGTGGCTTTAACACTAGATAATCATGATTGAAGATTATCCCTACGTAGGGATGAACTATACATGAGATCCGGAGTTGTTATTGACCCTGGGCACTCAGTGGGATATAGATGGTAAGAAAGAGCGTGATGAGTGCAGTTTTGAAGTAATTTTTAGTATATTTTGAATTTTTATGCAATTTTTTTGTTTTAACGGGTGAAAATGTATGTTGACATGAAGCTTTGTTGCTTGACACAGATGTGGCACCTGTCCGTCCTGCCGGAGCCCCTCGCTATGAAAGGCAAGGAATGCAGCTACCTGGGCCCGGTGCAGTAGTAAAGGTTGTAGAAGCCACTGAAGAGGGTGATGACACACGGATTTTGCAGGAGCTTACTAGAAACCTAGAGGGTTTAAGTATGGGTGTGCCACCTCTGCCCATGAGAGAGATCCCGGTCTGTCTACAACGACATACTGTGGGTGTGCCAAAGAGATACTTGGTGCCTCTGAGGAGGATAGCCAGAGAAATTGTCTACTATTTTGAGCAACAGGCTCAGTAGGAGGAGTAGATAGATGTGTATATGTCATAGCGAGGCTTTAGCAAAGCCAAGTTTTTGTAAAACACCTGAGTTTTGGGAAGTTTTTTGATGTAATCTAAACTGGACACGACATATATATATATATATATATATATACATATTTTGATGATTTTTGATCTCATGTGTTTTTTAATGTTTGTGTATTTTCTGAAATAAAAAATATATACTCATGTATGAACTTTTCTATAATAAGTGTGACAAATTCCAATCTAACACATAATTTGCCAATGAATCAGCTAATGCATTAAATTCTCTAGGAATGTGCTCAAATGCAATGGTTTGAAAGTGATGTTCTAAAAGTTGTACCCTTAAGAAATAACGTGACAAGATAGGATGATGGACGCGATAATGATTGTTTAACTGCATAACTATGAGTTGGGAATCTAACCTGACCACCAGATTGGAGATGTCGCGAGAGGCAGCCTTCGTGAGGAGTTGGATCATCGACATATACTCAGCAATGTTGTTGGTGGCATTGCCCAAGAAGATTCCCCCGGAACTAAGGAGTTCCGACTCAGGTGTGTAGAGGACCCAAGAAGCTGACGCAATGTGCCTAGTATGACGACTAGCACCATCCGCATATCCAATGTATGATAAGGATGATGAAGGCATCTGTGTAAAAAATAAAAAGAGTGTGTATGAGAAAAAACTCAAAACCCAAAATATATAGAGACATCAAAACAAAGTCAAAACTCATATACATAAAATTACAAAGCATATGCCAAGTGGAGAACTAGGCAAAGTACTTCTTCAGATAGAGCTCGTTGCAGGGCTCTGCGAGTGGAATTCCATTACAGTCCTGAAGTTCATAAGCCCCTTTTGAGAGGACTTTGGTGAATATGTAAGGACCAAGCCATAATTTTTGAAGTGTTACTGCCCCCAAGAGGTCGTGTCTCTGATTGTAGAGTAGAACGAGATCACCCTCTTGGAAAGAATGAGGCTTGATAGATTTTTCATATTGAGCTTTAACTCAGTGCTAGTGAGCTTCGAGTGCCAGTGTGGCATATTGATGAGTTTCATTCAAGTGATCGAGCGAGAGCAAGCACTCTTCTGTGGTAGTGGTGCCGGGTAGGAGTTCAACAGTGAGATGGAGTGATGGAATATTACACTCGATTGGGAGTACTGCCTTCAGGCTGAATGCGAGTTGGAATGGCGTGAAGCCTGTGGCAACTTTGACTGGCATATGGTATGCCCATAACGTGGAATATAAACTCCGATGCCATGTGGTTTTATGATTGCCGACTAACCGAAAAATCATGGTTTTGAGGATTCCATTTACAGCTTCGACTTTACCATTGTCTTGTAGATAGTAGGATGAAGACTGATCTTGTTGAAATCCTAGCATGGAAGTTAATTCCGTCATCATATGGTTCTGAAAATGTGATCCATGATCTGTGACAATTGAAAGGGGTACACCGCAACGACAGATAACTTGATTGAACAAGAACATAGTGGCAGTTTCTCCATCGGCCCTAAAAGTGGGAATGGTTTCTACCCATTTTGTAAAGTAATCGACTGCCACGAAAATGTAGTTGTGTCCATCGACCAAAGCGGGGTTGCATGTAATTAAGTCTATTCCCCATTTAGCGAAAGGACCAATGGAGATAACCGGGTGGAGAGGGCGGGGTGAGCATGCATTTTTTTCATGAAAATTTGACACAGATGACACTTCTGGACTACTGTGATGCAATCTTTAAAAAAAGTGGGCCAATAATAGCCTGCAAACAAGATTTTCTGGGCAATAGCTATGCCAGAAAGATGACCACCACATGCCCTCACATGGCAGTCATTTAAAATGTGTTCTTCTTCGTCAAAAGTGAGACAACACAGAAGAATAGTATCGACACCACGACGATATAGAGTATCGTTGAGTATGAGGTAGTGTTTCTCTTGGTGGTGAATACAATGACATTTGTTGAACGTGAGAGTTGGGCAGACCGTTGAGTTTGGAGGTAGACCAAAATGTCTCCATACCAAGGATCAGAAGAATTGACTAAGACAGATTCATCAGAAAATGGATCATGAGCAACATCTCTTGGGTTGATTCTAGGAAGGTCCGACAGTAATTCGACGAAGACTAGAGATTTCTTTGCTTTGGTAGTAGTGAATACCAAGTCAAATTGTTGGAGGATCACTATCCATTTGGAATATTTTCCTCCAATAACTTGGCGAGACAAAATGTGTCACATGGGATTCTCCAAAAGCAATAACAATAGTTTGACGTAGTAATATATATTGTCAGATTCGGGTGACATCGAAGACCACTGCGAGAGAGAGTTTTTCCACATATGAATATCGTAGTTCGAGTCCGATGAGACCTTTTGACAAGTAATATATCACATGTTCACTATCATCATCGTGAACTTGAACCAGAATCATGCCAAGTGAGGATGGTGAGGCTGCCAGGTAGAGGAGAAATTTGCGTGAATAATTGGGGGCACTAAGAAGTGGGGCAGAAACGAGTGCTCGTTTCAGGGCATCAAACGACAGTTGAGCTTGGTCATCCCATAAATATAGTGTTCCTTTTTTTAATAAGCGCATAAAGCCTTTCGTCATCTTAGCATAGTTCACTATGAAACGACATAAAAAGTTTTCCTTCCCTTGCAAACGCTGGAGTTGCAGAATGGATTGAGGTGTGGGAAATTCAATGATTGCCTTAACCTTATCAGGATCAAACCTAATCCCATGCTTGGAGACAATAAAACCTAGAAGGCGTCTAGACTCGAAAAAAAATACACACTTATGTGGATTTAGACGTATATTGTAGAACCTTCACCCAACGAATATTTGTTTCAGATGTGCGAGGTGATGGGATCGCTTCTTGGAATGAGTCGGAAGGTCATCCAAGTAAGCTTGTACAATATGCCTAATGTCATGGAAGGCGTAGTCCATAGCCCTTTGAAAATTTTCTCCTGCATTCTTCAGACCGAATGGGAGTTTATGATATGCAAATGTGCCCTAAGGACAGATGAAGGCGGTTTTATGCTGGTCATATTTTTTAATCGCAATTTGGTTATATCCCGAGAAACCATCTATAAAGGAAAAAGACTCACATCCAGCACAATCATCAAGGATATGATCTATGAACGACGTAGGATAATTGTCTTTGGGACAAGTGACGTTCAAATCGCGATAATCAACACAAACTCGGATGGTGCCTTGTTTTTTGTCTACAGAGATCAGATTGGAAATCTATTCTGTCAAAGGAACGGGATAGATAAAACCAGCGTTCAAAAGTTCTTCAACTTCAGTCTTAATGGCGGCTGCTTTGCGCGGGTGGATAGGTCGAAGTATTTGTCGAATAGGTTTGGCATTGTCATAAACCTTGATTTAATGCTCGATGATAGATGGATCTATGCCGGGCATTTCGTTGTAAGACCAAGCAAAAACATCGCGAAATTCCTTAAAAAGGGACGTGAAGCGTGCAATTTCCTCAGGATTGCAATCTGCTCCAATTTGAATATTTTCCATGATACCCATTTTGACCGAGATATTTATGAGAAAGGTTTTAGAAAGGTTGTCCAAGTTCCCTTCTGAATCGATAGCTTGAACATTCGTGTAAACAGAGGAGATGATCTCAGGTGGGTCAAAAGATGGTATTTGAGTAGTTATTGCATCTGAATTGAACATCGAAGTGTGATGGTGGAAGTCTCCCCAAGGTCGTTCTTCTAAAGACATGATCTCTCGAATAGCTTCGTTCATAGGCTGGACTTCATCGAGGAGATCCTTAGAAATAACTGTGATGGGCAGGAGGTTTGTACCATTGGTCGAAACCATAGTTGTGGAGGGTTCAGATGTAATCTGGATGGCTTGATAAGCCAACTCGACTGGTGAGAGCGACATCTGATCTCTATAGGAATAAATTTCTAAAGGGACTGGTAGGATCCATGGGTCGATAGAGCTATCCAAAGTGGTAGATATCATTGCAACCATATGTGGAACCTCAAGCGACAGGAGAGGAAAGCAACCGATCAGGGAAGATGCCTTCAGAAAACCGGTACCAATAATGACATACGAGTCAGGAATGCCTCCTATTAGGGGTACAGTGCTACTTGGTAATGTGGCATAATTAGGGGTGAAAAAGGATAAATAATCCACTGTGACTATTTTCCCATCCAATGGAAAGAGGATGAGCCGGAAAACCGAAGAAATAATGGAAGTCATTGCGTATGACCAACTGCAACCCAACAATAAATTATAGTCAAGATGATGATCTACGACTTCTATGTCCACTATTATCATTTTCCCACTAAGGGAAATGGGAAAGATATCAAGGTAACCTTTTGGGAGGAAAGTGTGGCCATCAAAAGCTTTAAGGGAATTTGATAGCGGAGACAAAGTGGGAGAACCCAAAGCAAGCCAACAAGTAGTTGACGTCACGGAGGTTGAAGCACCTTCGTCTATGACAGTATGATGGATTGGTCTCCTGTTTGACAAAACTTGTACCTGGAATGCAAGTCGGTGTGAGAGGCGAGGTTTAGATTTCTCCATGTAAAAAATAGCTAGCGTAGAATCCTGAGGGTTAATCCCACCAATGGTCGCAAGAAATGCTTTCCTTTGTGTTGGGCAAGTTTGCAATACTTCGAGAGTAGACATAGCTGACGGTGCCTGCGCCAAATATTCTACAATATTGTAGTTTTGGGCAGAACATGCAGAGGTGTTATGAGTCGTGCGTTGAAGTTTCCCTTTGGGGGGATGAATCACGGGGTCATTAATGGGCTGTTCGATATGCAAATTGCTAGGTGGCGGTGGATTTGAACTGGTACTAGGTTCCTAAGTATCAATGACAATATTTCCATAAATTTTGGCTCGTGTTTGGAGTTCAACACTTTCTACGCCATAAATGGCGGACGATCCTTTAGCAGAAGGATGCGTACCACCATTTCCCCTTTGCGGGGGTTGTGGTGGATTTGCAATCATGTGTTGTTGTTGCTACCGTGGATTAGGGAAGGGATTATGAAGGATGGAAGGTGTCCTCCCAGAGTCCTTTTTTGTGATAAAATATGTGCATTCCTGCAGTCGAGGAAATTTGCATGTCAAGTGGTCCTACGCACAGATTCTGCAAGGAAATTTCATGGATTTCTGCTTCCCTTTGTCATTTTTAGCAGTGTTTTTATGATTAGGATTATTTTGATGATCCGACTGCTCTTCCGAAGAAGAGGAATTTTTCTTGTTCTTCTTTTTTTTTCCACTAGGTTTTTGTGAAACTTGCACAGAATTTACCTCAGCGGTAGGAAGAGTAGTTGATTGGTTAGGGGCAGTGGCAGCCGAAGATGGCTGGGAGGTTTTCTCACTAGGTTTTTTTATGGCTATAATGGAGATTGCACCAATGAGGCCATCAACGTGTGCTCTAGGTTTCTGAGTAGCGAGAGGATTCAGATTACCAGGGGCATAGGGGAGTAAATCATATAGCATGCCAGATTGAGAATAGTTCAAATCTAGATGCTGTGCACGACGAATGGATTGATCTTTCGTGACCACACCAGACAGAAAAATGTCTTTAGCTAGGTTTGGTAAGAGTGACTTAGAAAACCAATTAGATAAGAGATGATCCGGGATTGGCACTTTGACTAACCTCCCCCTACGTCTCCATTCATGAATGTGATCAGAGATGTGGGTGGTGGTGTCTTGGCATAGTGAGGTTAAGAGCTCCGTGCCTGTTTTGTATCTAATAAGTAGTTGGAAGTTTGTAAGAAACTCCATAGCTAAAGCGCCGAAAGTGTTGACGGATTCGTGTGGTAACTCAATGTACCATTTGGAAGAATTTCCTGTGAGAGTGCGGGGGAAAATTCAAAGCCGAATACTATCATCCACCATGGAGTTAGAGACAAACCATAGATGAAATGTGGTGACGTGCGTAGCTGGATCATCCCCTTGTTTCCCATCAAATTTAGGGATGTCAGACGGAATCTTGTGCGGTACTGGAGGCTAGAGTGGGTTGTGATTGATGGGATCATTGGTCAGTTTGTAGATGTCGGGGATGTCTAGAGCTGCCAAAAACGACAATTGCATGTTTACCCCCGGGTCCAACCAAGGAAGCATAGACTGACTATTCAGACCATAGAGTCCGCCCATCAATGTGTTACGAATAGGATAAGTAGGACTTTGTTGATAAAAGTTCTCTATGAGTGGGGGTGTAGGAACATATGGCTGCTGTCTGTATGGTATATTGTACTGGGGGGCCAACGGTTGGTTTCCCCTGGCGTAAAAGTTTCCCCCTTGTCCAAATGGATTTTGGGGTTGATTTGCCCATATGGATGCAATAGAGCTAGCTAGAGGCATGCTGCTATTTGCATAGTTAAGCAACGACATAGATCCTATACTGAAATTTTGACCACTTAAGGGAACAGTGTTAATAGTGGGTTGTCCCATTTGTCCGAATAATTGTAGGGGTACCAAAGTTTCCCCACTCATCTGTGTGTTGGTGACACTGCCCTCTGGCATGATAGCCAAGGGGTTTGAACTCAACAAAGGGTTCCAACCGAAAGGGTTTTGAAAAGGAACCGAAGTAGCCACGCTTGTGGGAGCGGGTACGTGGGTCCTAGCGTAGTCACCGTAGGAGTAGGTCCCGAAGGATTCGGAGACCCACTAATAGTTTTGGTGACCGTAGTGCTGGGACCAGGCATAGGTTGGCTACTAGGGCTGTCGATTAGTGGCGTAGAACTGATTATTGGCAGGGAAGATGGTGGCGAACCTGGGTTGGTTTCCATCGGCATCGACCCCATAGGTGCCGGTTGTGAAATGGATGTTAGTGAAGCTGAAGACATATCTTGGCTTGGTGTAAAATGAACTAACACTGGCACCGACGGATCAGTGAGTGGAGGATTGCAAGGAGGTATGACTCCTTCCGTAAAAGGATATTTTGGAAATTCCATGTGATATGGTACTATGTGAAAATCAGGGGTTGTCACTGGAGACTGCTCTTCTGAAGAAGGCACGGGTTCACCAAGACTTAAATTCTCCTCCGGTGTCAACGGAGGGAGACCTCGTTGTCGTCGAGACAGATGGCGAGGGTCTAAAGACGCCACGGTGACTTGTTTATTTTTATCAAATTTTTATTATTTTTGATGTATTATAAAGTCTCAGTGATAGTAACCACACACCTAAAAAAGAAAAAGGAAAAAAGGACTTTGTAAAAATCAATCAGCAAGCAGCCAGAACAAGGTGGCCCCATCTGAGTACTACCATTTGTTGGAGATGAAACCCAGTATCAAAATAGCATACAGAGACGGTTAGTCTTAAACATAGTTACGGTTACTCTAGAGTTTCGCCCGAACCTCAGACAATAAGTGTAAGCACTCTCGTGAAGACGAGTACCCTCCCAAAGACTGAAGACAGAGTAGGTCTGTCTGTTTTAGGTACTAGGATAGCCCATCCCAGTCACCTCATGTAAGTCCCTAAAAAGTTTGGCCACTAAATATAGCTCAAATCATAGACATCATCAGGGGGGTCATGGTAGTAGACAACACGCTATATGGGCAGAACACCTAGATCTTCGATCTAGTTTCGACATCCCCAAAGGGAACCCCAATATATAGCATGCCTAATGAATGCACTCGAAGGTGTGCTAGCTTCTCATGCACCCTGGTGTTGTCTCGTGCTTAACTCCAGTGGTAGTGGAGTGGTCCTGATAATATGATTGCAGTAGGATTTCACTTATTAATGACTCTAGTCTCAAGTTTTGAGATCTTGGGTGATTTTCTCACTTCTCCTACCCTAAGATCCTAGCCTGAACTACTGTTGGTGTGAGATCAGAAAAAGTTATATGATTAATTTTATTATCTCTTGATTCTTAGTGTACTTGATTATTAGTCTTGCGGAGGGGGAGTGGACATATGAAATGTGATGAGACTCTGACTCAAAAAACCATGCAGAAAACATGCTCTAGATATTCAATTTCAATGAAGAGTTTTTCTAAAAGGAGATATTTTTCAACATCCGTGTACCAACGATTCAAATAACATAGTTCATCTTTAAATATTCAGACATCTATCTATCCGCTCTTAACAGCCTTTTAACCAAAAATTTTCAGAAATAATGCAGCTAAGTTCAGAAAACTAAAAAGAAAATTTCTTCTTTCAAAAAGCAGATGCGATGACATTTAATTTTTCAAAATAAGAACAAAAAGACAAAAATTCTAGCTGGTAAACAAGCACAGGGATCCAACAAGAGAAACTATTTTGATGGCCAATAACTCCACAGCCAAAGGGGAAACACAACAAGGGTGTAAACAACTATTTTGGCTGGGTAACGCAGAAAAGCAGAGGCTACAAAGCATTAGTAATGAGGCTAACACACTATATCTGAGCAAATACCGCATTATAACACTCTGAAACACTTATAGGGGAATCGTTAGTCAGGGTAAAGTTGCACAGATGGCTAAACAGGGTCTGATATGGACTCTGTGAGCTTGTGAGATATTCATTGAGCATATAAGCTGGTTGGAAGGATATGCAAACCGAAGGAAAAATGGAAAGTGATAGGAACAATCCAGAAACTTGGGGTTAAGTCCCCAGTGGAGTCACCAATTCTGCTATAGGGTAATATTCTTGGGTAGTGGTTACTGAATATTCCTCTCAGGGCTTTCCGATGCCCGAGGAAGACAGTCAGATTAGCTGTAAAGTTCACAAAGAAGCTGCACACATGTTCATGCTAATGTCTGTAATCAACAAAGTAAGACAGAGATGTTACCTCTTTATCGGTAGCGGATCCTATGGAGAACAACGAGCAACGAAGTAGAGATCCTTCTTCACCGGCTCCAAATCCAAATCCTGCAATCAATCAAAGCACCCGTGTAATCTCTACAACAATATAGTTTGTTATTGATTAAACTAGCATATAAGAAACATGAAACAATATAGATGTAAGCCATTCATATCATGCTACATAGATGATTGAAAAAAAATTGTGACACTGATGCATCGAATGGAAAAAACAGATACAGTTCTATTGATTTATAAAAAGGAGGATTACAATTGTTGGTTGCACCAAGCCCTCCTCAGTCTCCCAATTCCTCTCCTTCTTTCTCTATTTTTGAGTGTGATGATGCTCAAGGAAGAAAGCTCTCAATCAGCTTCGCTGATCTTCAAACCTCACACTACAACAATGAAACTCTGTTCTACATATATTCAATCCTTTGACCTTAGACCAAGAGCCCATGGTTCCATTTTATAGAAGATGGAGAGGGCAGACATTGCCAACCTATTCAACCAGTTTGTAATGGGAAAGATCAAGATGTTTCCATGTTATTTCATGATTTTTCCTCCTTAGGAGTCCAATTTTATGTGGAAAGGCCTAACAAAAGGTTTATTCCTTTTAGTTTCTATTTTTTACTGGTCCTTTATGAGAAAAAGCTGGAAGCGCCATTCACTTTTCCGCGAGATATTTTCCCCTTTCACACTTAAACATGGATAAATTTTCCCTTTGGGCAAGACAGAGCATTACCCTAGGTACTAACAGTCCCTTTACATGTCTTAACTGTGTTATAACACTTTCTAGCTGCTTTTGGGGTGTGTTACCTTGGCAGAAATGGGTTTTGTCTAGGTCATATTCTTCCTTCCATGTTACCTTCTCCTCTGAGCTGATGAGAAGGTCATTTGTCCTATAACAATTCACCATAGCTCAATACTTAAAGGAAGTTAGAGTATGAAAAACCATGAATTCTGAGTAATAAGCATTAAGTCTATGGAAGAAAAGAACATTTCAAATATAGGACATAATCTCATTGAAATACACTAAGAATCTCAGGTCATGAAAATTTGTATTGCTTCTGTATATATCAATACATCCAAAGCTTTACAAAAGTAGTCTGCTGAAATGAAATTTTCCAACCTGATGAGTGTAGATTGAAAATAATATCAGTATGTAGGCATTGGTTTATGGATTCAAAACTTTCAGTGATTCAGTGAGTTACTTGACATGGAAGTTGAGGTTGTTCAGAGTTTCTAGAAGTAGGACACACACAAATAAAACATGAGTATACACAGTCAATTCACATATAAAGGAAGTAAAAGAATATTATAGATGAATTATGAGTAATATAATTGAAAACCACTGCAAGTGAGATACATAAGAGGCACAAATATAATAATAAATCACTAAAAACTCATTCAAAATTTCAAGTTGGTCAAGTAAAACCTCTCTGTATCGCTGAAACAGTGAATTTACAATGAGCTGCAATTTTTCCAAAAATATTCCAACCCCTTACTAATTCGACCTCTTGGCCTTTAATAGACATCTTACAACATGAGATGATCTGCCTCTAGGCTAGATACATCGAATTTCGAACTACTGACACCTTTCATAACCATAAGACATGGAATTTATTACAAAAAGACTCCTAATCTACTTAACAATCCTATTACAAATAGGACTCAAAATCCTTATCATTATCTATGAAAACCTTATTTAATTGAAATTACATCATTTTCAAATTTTATCATCACATGGTAGAATTTTGATGATGAGTATCAGCTCTTCATGACCACTTTGACCTCCACAAAAGTAGGAAACAATACCTTGTTTTTTAGGCATAAAATCCTTTGCATTCTTTGAACATTTTGACCATCAATTAAACTTAATTTCGTGGTACTTAGATGTTGGATATTACTTTAACATGTCTCATCAATTATCCCTAGCCTCCAGTTGTCCAAAACCATTTCCAAAACTATTCAAAAGAGCTGTAATGTACTGCACTACGAAAACACAATAGTTTCGTAGCGCCTTTGTAACACTACCATTTTAAGTCTTAATTCTACAGAAATTTAAGTATTTCCACTTGCATCATTTCACTTACCCTTTAATACATCTCCCATATCAATTTAAATCCTTGATTCAGTCTTCAACCCTTCAAAAACTGATCAAAATGAGCAAGAAAAGCTGCTACAACAGTTTCGTAGCGCATTTCTTCTTTTTTACACTAAATGTGCTACAAAACTGCTAAGTGTTCAGTTTTGTCAAAAAATTTCAAAGTGTCAACTATATTTATGGCAAAAACTCCAAATATATGTGTCTCCATCATTTAAAAAACCATATCAACTATAAAACCAACTTCATTTTAGCTTCCTTGCGGCATTTCATGTAGATTTATCCTATTTTTTTTCCTGAAAAATAGGTCTTGGGACAGAGCCTATATATCCTCTTCCATGATGTATTTTGAGAACCTCAAGGAAGATTTTGTAGGCCATTATGTATTGAATATAAACCGCTCTTTTTTGTTTGAAACACATCTCTTGCTGTCCAGAAACTGCCTTTGAAAAACATGTGTAAAACAGGAAAACTCTGTTTTCTGAAAATAGGGCTTCAAAGAAAGCCTTGTATCTCCCAATTGATAATACCCGTGAGAAAAGTGAGAGAGGTTATGGTTATGTGATATGTTTTTGAAAATAAAATCTCTCATTTTCTTAAAATAACTTTGTTTTTTCTCAGAAAACTCCTTTGAAGTTGACTACGCAAAACCAGAAAACAAAGTTTTTTGCTTCATAACTTTCAGTATTTTCGTAGCGCTTTCTGCCTTTTTTACACTTAATGCACTATAAAAATAGGAATTCTTGGTTAATTTGGCATTTTCAGTAGAAAAAACTTTGGAAAATGAAATTAATGAGAAAATGATGAATGATGTGACATGAAGGAGTTTGAACATGAGTGTGTTTGGACCTTAGGGTAAACTTAAACCATAAAAATTTAACATTTCCCTTGACCAAACTTGAAAAGGAATCCTACAACCCTATTTTGACTCATGAAAATATTTGACCTTGTCAAAATGATGTTTGAGTTTTTTGAGTGATAACATGTTCTATCCCATTTTCTACTTGGACCAATGTCATAGAAATGGTCGTATCGGCCGCGATGATATATAAGAAATAATCAATTTGATAATTGGGGGGATACATTAATGACACCCGGACAAGAGTATCCTTGACAACATCAAAATAAGCTTGCACAACTTGGTCCCAATGGAAGGGAATCCCCTTTTTTAGGAGCCAAGTAAATCCTTTAGCCATTTTGGCATAGTTGGGTATGAACCTCCTTAGTAAGTTAGCCTTTCCTTGAAGTTTCTGTAACTAAAGAAAATTTGATGGTGCAGGCAAATCAAGAATGGCCTGGATCTTCAATGGGTCTATTCAAATTTCTTATTTTGATACGACGAATCCTAGCAAATGATCAAAACCAACACAAAACACACATTTATGTGGATTGAGGCGTATTTTGTAGTGTCGGAAGTGTGTGCTCACATAATGTCTAAGGAGGCGTTGGTGGTTGTCCTTAGGCGGATTCATGCAAGGAGTAACTGTCCTTTGCTTTGTGTGGTCCCGGAAAGCGACATTTTTCCACTTTCAGGAATGCGCGCTTATCGGGCCAAAAGGCGCGTAGAAGGCTCTCTTCTCAAAGGATAAAGCACACAATTAGCATTTTAAAACTAGTTCAAATTTTATTTTCTCAAAACCTTAGAGATTTTAAATACTTTCTTGATTCCATAATGTCTTCCTGCCCTGTAAATCCTTTGGCTTGAAATTAATTAATGTCATCTTCTACTGTAATATTTTCTAGTGTTAATAGTTTCCCCCTAATGTGTGAGGTCTATGAAGGACTATATAGCTGAAATACATTACAATTTATTTTCTTTATTGTGCACAAAGAGAGAGAGAGACCTGCGTGAATCTTGGAATTGATAACACCCTGCATCATTTCCAAGATGACCATGGCCCAAGGGACCCCTGCAAGCAAATAATTTACAACATATATAAAAAATTTCAGCAAGGCGGGCATGTCCCATGCTCGTGATGCTATAGCTAGTTAAACAAAATTGACAGATACATGTGTTTTCTGTGTCACTACTATGGTAGTGATGCTGGCGGTTGTTGACGACGACTACTGACGCCCTCAGGAGCATTTTTTTATTTGATAATAGGTGGAATTTGATACCCATATGCGTAAAACTAGCATATAGCTATGCATTTTACGCATAGGTGTTGGCTAGGACCTTCCCGTGTAAGCATTGTTGACAGAGACGCTTATGGAGTTATGGGTCTTCGACGAATTTGATCAAAGTGCAATGGATGTAAGGTACGATACCATCCTGACATGAGAGCATTTGTCGTAGTTGAATTTCAGGAGGATCGATGACATCTGTGGACAATGATGTCTCCCACAGTGCCACCCGAGGAAGCCCGTTGTATGGAGATGGGTGATACAAGGTACCGCTTCCTTTTGGGAATAAAGGTGTTGATGTCGACAAAAAGGAAGCCTCAACCAGACAAGGGGTTGTCGACCTGCAGGGTCAGGGACCTGGATGTAATGGGTTTAACATAGGCATGTTTGGCAAGAAATGGTTAACAACTAATGATGGGGGGATTAGTGGCTCGAGGTCGGAGTATACTTAAGCAGCTTGGTGGCAGACATAGTTATTTCTGAAGGGAAAATCCCTAGAGCCGATAGGACTTCTAGGGCGGGTGTAAACCAGATATGAATTTCATGATGGTGCATGCGTGGGGGTGAAATACTCTGACCATGGGAGATCAGGGACTGATGCCATGGGAGAAAAGATGGAATATGAGGGTGAAGGGGCGAATTGCACCGTTTGCAGTCTTTGTACACTTACCGAAAGAATCAAAATAATGGGGTTTGGTTTGTACAAAACACAGAGATGGGTACCCCAAAACATGAAAGTGTTTGCTCACTCGAGGCATGAGGAAAGTATTTTTATGGGGGCGGGGGTCCCATTGGTTGGTCTCATGTGTGGGGTTGATGAAGCGGATGAAGAATTATCACAGATGGGATTATGAAGGTGGAGGTATGGTGGGCCAAATGCGATGCGCAGAGGTGCGCTTTCGATATGCTTGTACAACCTGGTCGTCCGGGAAGGGTGTTTCAGTTTGAATGGCAAACTTGAACTTATGCATGATGAAATGCATGGGCACAAGATGCTTCCCGGATTGAAGAGGTATGGCCATGGCGTCACTTTTGCTGTGATATATGGTCTACTTTGGGTGAAGAGCACCATGGAGTAGAGGCTATACCGACCAACACGGATGTTTATCATGTCTAGGGTGAGGTGATGATAAACATAATCGGATATGAGGATCCTATGGTTTATTTCTGAAGGAGAAATGATGTCAAGATATGCAAAGCTTTCTAGGACTCTATCATGCTGGGGGTAGAATGATACCTTCTTCCTGCAAAAACAACTACCTCAAGTGAAAGCATCTTCTTTTCGTCAAATATTATTGAAAGGCATGAGCTTTAGAAAAGAAGATGAGAGAGGGCATACCTGCCGATGCTGAAAATTTATTTTTTCTGGAAAGCGAATGTGTGGCACTGCTTTCGTTCTTCATGGCATACTGATGATGGTGCAACTTACGGTTTGCAGGATGGACCTTTTGATCTCCTGTTATGGGCCTATTAAGTTATTGAAAAGGGCGATAAATAGGGGGTTATGGCTCTAATCCTATTCATTTGTACTTGCTGAGTTTTGGAAGATCAAAGGTGCTTGCAGTGCCTTTCTTGCCATTGCGGTCAGCCCATGTACCAAGGTGATCCAGGTGGATATCGGTGGCTACCCACCTATTCCATTTGAACCCCCACCATCATTTCTTTCATTTTTTAAGTTGCAGCGCAACTTACTATTTCTAGCATTTTTTTGGGTCCTAAACTTCCGGAGCTGTTTTGAGGCCCTAAATGACGTTTTTTTGGGACCCATGTTGCTCACACTAAAATTTATACTCCTCGGATAGATCTTTATAATGAGATATTGAGCGCGTCAAATGGAGATCGAATGCCAAAGTTACGTCCCTGGGAAGTTGAACCACCAATTTACCCAAACGGGGCCCATAGTTTTGGCACTTCATCTCCTAGGGTTAGGTTTTTGGATGTTTAGAGTTCTCCATTGTTTCTCAATAATAAATAGGCCCTCAAGCCTCATTGTAACATAGTTGATGCCGTAGCCACCACATCTCTTCTCAGAGATTCACTACCAACACCCTAGCTATTTTATTTCCATTATGTCTGTAAGCATATTTCTGTTATTTGATATTAATGAAATGACGCATTATTTCTGTTGCATCTCTCTATTTATGGTTATTTCTTTATTCTATTGCATTCTTGCATAAATCCGGATCATTGATATCAGAGCGGTCTGCTCTTTCTTTGTTTTTCTTTGCATGTCCTCAACGCGGTCAGGATATAAGGAGTTAGGGCTCGATCTGGTTGAACCCTTGCAAGATCAGCCTTGCAAACCTTGATGACCTCCCATGGTAGAAGAGAAGAAAGACGAGGGAGTAGGAGATCCTATCAAAATACTGCTTGAGGAGGCCCTCGAGAAACAAAGGAACGCGATGATGGATAACTTTGCTTAGATCCTTCAACGATTGCCCACCTATGGCGCATCTGCATCCAACAGCCACTCTGGAGGCGCCACTCCCTTCAAGGTACAGGTAAACTTTAACATTCCTATCTTTTAAGGAAAAATAGATGCAGACGCCATAGATAGATGGTTGAATTTTCTGGAAGGGTATTTCTCGGTCCATGATTTCTCTGACCGAGAAAAGATTAATTTTGCACTCTTCAAAGCTGCCCCCCATGTTAAAGACTGGTGGGAAACCTACCGTGAGCAAGAGGATGAAGGGGAACCCTCTCTGTTCTCGGCCACACCCACTTGGAATTCGTTTCGAGATGGCATAAAGGAACAATATTACCCTGTGGGGAGCTATGAGGACAAATACATCCAATGGACCACACTGCGTTAAAAAAGGGATCAAGATGTGCACGAACTGACGAATCTGTTCCATACCCTGCGCACAAAGTTGGGTATTAAAGATTCAGAGAGACATTTGGTGCTCAAGTACCACGGTTGTCTACACAAACAAATTCAGGAGGAAATGGAGTTCCTTGACATTACATCGCTTGGCACGACATACCGCTATGCCACAAAGATCGAGCAGAAATTTAAGCAGAAGAAATGAGACTTTGGATCTGCGAATCCGAAAGGTGCCCCCGAACCAAAGAACAAGGGGCAAGGCCAAAGCGGTGCGACTCGGAACAACACCACAAATCAAAATAAGGACACAAGGAATTGGTGTGAATTTCATATTAGCCCCACTCACAGCACAAACGAGTGTCGGGCCAAACAGTCATTAGTGGCCGAACTAAAGGCACCCAAATCAGATGCATTTTCTGATCCTGAGTCAGAACCAGACAAAGGCAATGACAAAGGGAAGCAGATAATTGATGTGGATCCTAGTGTCATTGTTGCCACCACCAAGATCGAGAGGGAGGACCCAGAGGATGCAGAGGAGGGGGAGCGCCTCTTCCATTCGCAAATGTGGGTGAAGGGTTCTCCGCTGCAATTTCTTGTCGATAGCGGAAGCCAAAAGAACCTCATTTCAGTAGAGGTCATGAAGCGGCTCAGTCTACCTACCATAGCACACCCGCAGCCATATACCATCAGATGGCTTCACCCAGGGAGAGATCTCCGCATCCGCCAGTAGTGCCGCCTTCCGTACAGTATCAAGCCATTCACGGATGAGGTATTGTGTGATGTTGCTCCTCTTGATGTAGCTGATGTATTATTGGGCCAACCATACCTATGGAGGCGACATGCTGTGTACGAGTCTAGGCCTTGTGCTATTGTTATTACTTTGGGAAATAACTTGTACAGGATACCAGAGGTGGTACTGCCTCTTGCAATCTCTTTGACTACTGCAAAACAACGCAGTAAGATTGTTTCCCAAACCACGGAATTTATTTTCCTTACAACTCGCTCACAGGGAAAGAAGAATATTGTGGCCATAACCTTGAAACAGGGCTCCCCTGCACTGCTGCAGTAGATGGACAAAGTCATGGAGGAATATGAGGAAATTTTCTCCTCACTCACAGAGGTTCCTCTACATTGTCAGGACAAGCACTCCATTGATTTGACCCCAGACACACCGCTGCCTGATGTTGCCATACCTCATGTGACTACACAGATAGAATCCACACATGTACTGTTTGAGTATGATGAAGAAACCAAATTTACTAATTGCATCCAGCATGTCCGCCCACAGGTCCATGACATCTTCATCAACAGAACGTGCCTCATCTCATGGAGGATCTCAATGCAATGGGGAACATTGCTTCTTAAGGAGGGAGGAATGATCCAGGTGGATATCGGTGGCTACCCTCCTATTCCATTTGAACCCCCACCATCAGTTCTTTTAGTTTTTAAGTTGCAGCACAACTTACTATTTTTAGCAGTTTTTCAGGTCCTGAACTTCCAGAGCTGTTTTGAGGCCCAAAACGACGTTTTTTTGGGAAAACCAAGAGAAAAATTGGTCCACCGAAATTTCTACTCCTTGGATAGATCTTTCTAACGAGCTATTGAGTGCATCAAACAGATATCGAATGCCAAAGTTACGTCCCTAGGAAGTTGAACCACCAATTTACCCAAACGGGGCCCATAGTTTTGGCGCTTCATCTCCTAGGGTTAGGTTTTTGGAAGTTTAGAGTTCTCCATGTTTTCTCAATAACAAATAGGCCCTCGAGCCTCATTGTAACATAGTTCAGAGGTTTGTAGCCACCACATCTTTTCTTAGAGATTCGCTACCAGCACCTTAGCTATTTTATTTCCATTATGTCTGTAAGCATATTTATGTTATTTGATATTAATGAAATGATGCATTATTTCCACTGCATCTATCTGTTTATGGTTATTTCTATATTCTGTTGCGTTCCTGCATAAATCTGGATCACAGGGACTAGCAATATTATGCCGAGGTAACTTTCATGGCGTCCTGCATTTTAATTTTTTCAGTTTGATGGTGCCAGGGGGGCATACGAATTGGGTTTGTACGGCCTCTGAGTGACTTTTTCCTTAGATTGTGAGGGTGATCTAGGGAAAAGAGTGCCTTCTTTGCATGAAATTCTAAGGGACAGGTGCATTGTTCCCTTCTTTTTGTTCGCAAAGGCGCGCATGTGAAGAATACAGGTGCGCGAGGGTGCGCCTGTCTAAGGTGCAGGCTTGCAAAGGCCAGGGTGACAGATGTTTTATTTGATTTTTGTCTTATTTTTGATGTTTTTCTCTGTACTGATGGGTGCCTGTGTTGATGAAAGGTTGGTGTGGAGAGAGTAGGATTGGCCCGAGATCCAGACCGCTCTAGTTGCTGATGCTGGGGCGTGTCATTAATTGGCCGCGTGGGTCCTTCTGAAATTCGCTGAAAATGAGTTTCTGCGGTCGCAGGACCGCTTACTACGCTACATTATACAAAACTGGCACAGGAGGCACAACATGTTTGTGTTGTGGGGGGTGAACTTTGAGATCCGTCCTGAGACGGATATCTACTTCATGACTGGGTTAATACCTCAGGGGGAGGCTTTGAGATACCCACTCTCCTCTAGGAGAGTGAACCTAGATAGATTCTTGAGGCGCCATTGCAGAGGGGTGGCTCTCACCGAGGGATGCATCAGTGTTGCATTAGTGACAAATGTGGTAGAGCGGTGTGCTTTGGTAGTGATCGTATGACTGGTAGGGTCATTTTCTCCGCATCGGGCATCTGGCCCGCAGGTTGGAGTTTTGTGTTGGTTGAGATCTGGGCATTTATTTGACTTTTCCTGATTCTATTTTGATGGTATGGTGTCACAATTGAACAAGTTCCAACGTGGATCAAAGTATTTTGCGTATACCAGTATCTTATGCAGCATCATGTATGAGAGGGTGGTGATGCTGAGGTTGGTGGTGGAGGTGCCCATTGGGGGGCCACAGGAGCCACAGATGAGGAGGTGGGCTCTGGTGATGCCGCGGGGCGGTGGTGGCATGGTGGGGCGTTATTGGAATGCCATGACAGAGGCCTGGTTTGAGGCCAACCTGTAGATGTTCTTGCCATACCTGTATGCGGGGATAGACTTCTAGCGTGACCCAGACATGGGTCTGCCTTTTGGTTATGTTTAGGGACCTATAGGTATGTGTTATATTTTTTCTACATTTGCTTGAGTATTTATGTACTTATGTGTTTTGCTATCAACACTAACATTATTTTGCTTACTCGGAAAATTTTGGTGAGGTAGGTCTCCCTATGGCTCGATTGGTGGGTCACGATCCTCCGCTATGACTTTGAGGTGGTTGGGGAGGAGGTGATGCAGGTGGACTAGGTGATGGTGCCAATGTACCTGGTGGAGATGGTGTTGGCACCTCTAGTGAGGGTAGCAGATCGGTTGCTGCAGAGGTTGCGGTCGAGCGAGCTCATGCTGATGCGGCTGAGGCGCGCAATGCAGTACTGACAGCTCAGGTGGCTACTCTTGAGGACTTCTGGGGTCAAGTGGACTGCTTGACTTAGGGTATGCCTACTTGAGGTTTCATGGATGACTTTGAGGAGGCCTGGTTAGAGACAGTGATGGTTCGCGAGAGGGATTATCGACCCACTCTATGTTGGGTGGCGATCGCAGTGGCGACAATAGCTTCAGTGGTGGTACCGGGAGTAGTGGTGGGTCCAAGTGTCCCCCTTGAACGAGCAACCCCCTAGAGCAGTTTTGTACACGGGGAAAGCACTCATTATGAGGATGATTCCCTTATTTTTTATGAATTTTCTGTATTTGTGTTGGCCAGTGGGCCAACGACACTATTTTTGTACTCAGATACACATATTTTTTGATATATATATGAGAGATATTTTGTGTGGCTCTACATGATGTATCACCTGTTTCAGTTTATGTGTTGTAATGGATGCCTATATTTTTGGTTTTATGTATTATTCTTTATTCGAGATGCATTCCAATTTAGGATATTGTTAGCTATGCGATCAGTTCTTTGCTTGTGATTCCTTGGTACATGTGAAAATATAATGTAATCAAATTGTCTGCTTAATCTTTTGACACAAAAATATTTTCTAAATAGGTGTGTGTCTCTTGTCTCAAATGTTTGGTTTAGCTGTGATACTACTAACTGGGAATCGAGGTAGATATGCATACGGCAAACACCCTGATGGAGGGCGTCGCACATAAGTCCAATGATGGTGTCATATTCATCCTGATTGTTTGTTGTTGATCCGATACACACACCATTCGCACATAGTGGTGATCAGTCAGGGCGGTAAATTACCCAAGCAGCTGCATATAAATTTTGAGACCATCTTGATGCTCCATTAGCAAATATGAAATAGGGTTCGCTTTGGTGATCCATGGTGATACTTTGAGCACTTTTAAATAAGCCTTTGGGTCAAAAAAAATAAAAATTGAGTGGGTGGGGTTTTGTGTACTCTAACTCTAGGGGAAGGGCGGTTGGGGCCCTTATATGTAGAATTTCTTGAGGTAAAGGCTATTGATGGGGTTAGTGAGGCAAGTCTCGTCTGGTTCCGTCAAGATGTATGTGTTGAGCGGTTGTCATTGATGTCAACCCAAGTAGCATGAGGGGCTAAACCAATATTGAATGGGAAGTTTGACCTACCAAATTAATATATTCTAGGTCAATAATGATTTTTATGGTTTCTACTTGTCGAGATGTTTCCGTTGATATATGGCACGCCATGTAGTTCTTCACGGTTTGAGAGATATTCATGTTTGAATTTTGTACCCCAGTTAGTGGGCTAAAACCCCATGGGGTTGGGACATGGGTCATTGAAAAGTCATAATTAATATTTTTCAAGCTCGTAAAATCCCTCCCACGTTCACTTTTTGAAGCCCCTCTCAACTTAATCATTCATATATATTGTGATCTTCATTTCCTCCTTAGGCAAGGGATTCGGCCATCTGAAATAGGTCATCGTGGAATTTTCGCTCTAACTTTTTGTCTACGAAGGCTCAGAAGCTGAAATTTTTATGAGGCGAAGCAAAAATCTTGAGGAAGCTGCAATACAAATTTCAGATCAATTTACGCAATATTTTTGGAGAAATGATCTGTGGAAGTAAGGGTTTTTGCAGGCTCCTGAAATTCATCTCAAATAAGTGACCTTGGTAAAATTGTCATAAATATCTCTCTGAGTATTGGATTGGAATTTCGTAAACATTGGTAGATAGTGCACAGTCTCTTGTTTTTGCTCTATCAATTTCAGAGGAAAATGAAGAAATAGTGACATGTGGCATGCCGTACAAGTGCGCTCTACTGAAACAGTCCATAATTAGGGAAGTGTGAGAAATTGGGTATAACTCTCTCTTGAAGAATCCAAATTGGGTCAGACCTGTGGCATTGGAAAGAAGATTAATAGGAATACTACAGGACCAAAAATCAGATAATGAGGATTTGAAATAACAGAGATACACCAGATTCAATATCGAGCTCCTAGAAAGCAAGAAAAAGCTAGATCATGTGTTGTCAAGGATTGCAAAGGACCAGACTTTCTACAGTAGAAAAGCAAAACAAGGTGCAATAGAGGGTAGCATGACAAGAGCAACAACCAAGGCGCATAAAATTAGCAAGAATTTCATCATATGAAGTCTTCAAGTGGGAAGCATTGCATACAATCATTGTAAAGGTATCATTGTACTTAGTCATTGTAAATACATTATTGTACAAATTGTACTAGTGTATATCTGCCAAGGGTTGAAGAGGCAGTGTTGGGAGGTCTAGGATCATCATTAGATGGGTGTGTCAAAGTTGGGGTTATGGTGTAGTATATCTTCTTCTTCTACATCATTCTATATCATTGTAAAGTGGACCATTTTCCACAGTATGAGTCCATTCTTATTTTATTCTTCTATAGGGTGGTAAAGTAGGGTGGTGCTAAGTTGAGTTGTAGCTCATTGGGTGTTGGGGCATACGTTCGGTTGACTACTGAGAATCTCGGCGTTAGGAGTGTCCATCCGATGGGGAAGTGGAGAAGAATGCTTTTCTAGATTCTAGGAAGTTTAGACTATATTTTACCAGAAATTGGAGTTGAAAAGAATTATTATAAAAGCATTAGATGGTTTTTGTCTCGAAGTGGGTTTCCACCTTAAAAACTGTGTGCATTTGTGTTCCTCTTGTTTGCTGCTATCATTGTACAAATACTGATAATAATTGAATATTAACTAATTCTCTAATTGAAAGAAATAATGATTCACCCCCCCTCTCATTATTTCCAATAGTATGCCCCTTGTCAGAGGCAATGTTTGATGATGTAGGGTCCTTTCCACAAGGTTTCAAAATTTCTTGGCCCTAAGGCCTCTTTTGCGACATCGTAGCGGAGGACTAATTCTCCTTCAGTGAATGAGTGAGGGGTGATGTGGCAGTCGAATGACACTTTAACCCTTTTCTTGTGGGCCTCGTTAAGCTGCAGTGACTGTTGTCGATTTTTGTCGACAAGCTCTAGTTGTACTAGGCACTGCTCTAGAGGCTGGGTGTCATTGAGGAGTTCGATGGCAACATGCAAATTTGGGATCTCACGGAAATCAATGCAAAATGGCAAGGTACCTTGGTTCTTTGTGATAGGAATTAGATGGAAATCTTGGGACGAGGATATGGTGGAAATCCTATCATCAATATGTGATGACACAAATCGTATATGGTGGATTGCATCTTCGGTGTTTGGTGGGGGAAGAATCTCCATAATGGGATTCTGTATGGGCGCAAGGTCGGGTTCCCTAATAGGGTGGTTTATTTTCGGTAGGTGGAAATTGTGCCTGCCACAGAGGTGCCTGAATGTTTCCATTAGTGGGCATGACTCTGGTATGTGATTTTGGCTAGTGCAGATGGTGCACGGCATCACGGAGCCAACAGAGTAGATAGTGTGGGATTCTATGCTACTTGTTTTTCCTGACATGATGCTTGGAAAGGGTCAGTCGTAGAAGAGGTTGTATTCTGCTTCTATTTCCATATCGTTGGCTTATATGTGTCTTCCTCTTCGGTGCAGTGGAGACTTAACGCAACTCATGCCGCTCTCAGCTTGGGGAGATGTACACACTTAAATGTATGATGAAAGTGTGAGAAAATATGCCAATAAGTGCACGTGATCTTCTCTTGATTGGAGAAATTTTTTTGAGGGAGAGAAGAGACTATGCGGAGAGTGTTTGCAAGGGGTTTCAGTTCTCTGCATTGGTTGACTCAGTGATCGTTCTGATCACATAGGCCACATGTTATCCTAGGCTTTGCCAAGGTTATACTTTGGTGGTCTGTTGTCTTATCAGGCTTGATACACCATTGCGGAGGTGGGGACATTGACCCGGTGATGTAATTTTTATGCCATTCTCAAAGGTCAACCTGTCTCTTCTATATGGAATTAATCATGTCGATAGTGTGACGAATTTGCGAGGCATGAGTACAATGTCGCTCATAAGGGTTTCCCTTACATATCAGGAAAAATATCCTTGATATGAAGGTTCCGTTGAGTTCAATTTGAGGTCTGATGGGGAACCAGCGCCGAAAGGCTGCTAAATCAGGGAAATGGACGACTACATGGTCTGTCTTTTTGCATAACATACATGTTGGTCGTCGTTGCGAATTACGGTTGGGGGTAACTAGGGGTTCCCTATTGGGTTGTTCTTCAGTTGTCAAGAACATGATAGATGCACTCATCTCATCTTCTTGGGTCATGGAGCTGCCTGTGGACTCAATATCCATGTAATCTTCTTGAGAAAGGCAGACTATGGCTGAGCAGAGGCTAGTAAGGGCTAGCCAGAAGTGAGGTATGTAGTGAAAAACCTCCAAAAGGTGATTGTCGGCGCATAACAGGCATGTGAATTGTGCTACTCGTAGCCCCACGTAGTAAACCCTCTCAATTAGATACCACCTGTGAATGAACTCCAAGGCTGTGCACTCTTTGAGGTAGTGGCCACATTCATCGCATAATGTACAACGTATAATGGGCATTACTGGGGGCCTTTCTACAATCCTATATTCCTCTTGTAAGTATAGGATGGTACGAGGCTCATCGTTGACAAACTGGATGGAGGAATCCTCTTGATAGGATCGCTCGATCACATGTAAGGCATCCCTATATCGCGGTATCTATGGGCAATGGTGGGTATAGTGCCCATAGTTGCCACAGGGAGCGCATGCGTGATTAGTACACAACACTTTTCCTTTACCTTTGGTGGTAGGTTCATTTTTACGGGACCACGGCGTCGCGATGTTTGTTTCAGAGTTGAGGAGTGGTTTTAATTCGTCGAACTCTGAACATATATGGGTAGGATGGCCTATGATGTCGCATATGGCATAGACTGGTGATTCCATTTGAATGGTTAGGGTCACCATCTTCTTTCCTCTATTTGTGGTTTTCTTGGCCGTGATCACTGGTTTCGCAATGGGAACTTCCTTTGCAGGGGTGGTCTCGCCCATTTCTTGGGTAAGTGGGGGCTCCTTGGGACTAAGGGGCTTTAACCCCATGGCAGTAACGTTGGTGGCTCCTATTCCGGAAGGAGGAATGAGGTACCAAACTGGGAACGCCAACGATATGTTGGGTAATACTAGTGTTGCCAAAACTTTCTGGGAGAATCATGAAGCCAGCTGGAGGGTAGAGGAAAGGGGTTTGGGAGGTGGCATAGGCTAGAGAGGCTGTGGTGGCCGATGCCTTGGTGTCATTATTGCTTGAGTCCGTGTCCTAACTAACCTCGATGCTTGATGTGGAAGTCATGCACATTGGGGCCCCTGTGGTATCGGGCGATGCCTTAGGGATAATGGGAGGATCTCCTAGGAATGACCCTAGAACGGACGACGGTTTGAACTGACCAGGGCCATATTCTTGGTACCTTGAAAGACCATCCGCGGCTGTATCTACATAGGTTAGAATTACATCCATGATGGTTAGAGGGTGATTTTCGTTGTGTGTCATCTAGTCTATAGTAATGATTCGATCCTCGTGGGGGAACATCATAATGCAGAAGACAGAGGAGGCTATGGAAGACGTGGCATACATATAACTCCGTCCGAGGAGTATATTGTAATCCAAGTCAGCATCTAAGACTTTAATGTTTATGTGGACTGTCTTCCCAGCTAATAAGACCAAGAAATTTTGGTAGAGGCTGACGAGGGTCGAGGGACGACTGTCGTATGCTCGAAGCATTATGACCGAGGGTTTTAGTTCGGGAGAACCCAACTTCTGCCAAATATTTTTTGACATGATGCATGTCAATGCACCATCGTCTATAACACATCGGTGAATAGTGATATTCTAGACCGACACTGGTATCTAGAAGGTAACCATAGAAGGAAGCCTAGGGGTGGCTTTATCTATGTCAAAAGCCATTAGGCGTGTATTGGTAGGATCGATATCACCTAACGCAGAAAGTAGGACTTTTCATTGCTTTGGGCATGACTGCAGTACTTCTAGCGCGGACATAGCAATGGATGATTGAGCTAAATCGTCCATGATGCTATAATTATGGGACACTTTGGAGTAGTTACCTGCTCACCTATTAGGTCCCTTTTCCATCTTTGGCAGTGGTTCTATAGGCATCTTTGAAATGGTCAAAGGTGCAGTCGGTGTACTAGTACTAGCCCCTGACGTTGTGGTGTCTAGTGGGGTGTCATAGTTGTGGTTCCGTGTTTGGAAAAACATCTCTTCCTTAGTAATGTAGATTTCATGGCTATTTTCTTTGGAATCGTCCAGGTTTTGTTGGTGAGTGCTTACCGTCCCTTGGTTTGGGAATGGTTCTTGCATCATGATGGGTTGCTGGGAAGATCCTCCTTATCCTCGGTTACTCTGAAGCTTTTTTAGCTCAGGGAGATCGGGATAGTGGTGAGTATAGTGCTCGTACTCCCCACATATTGAACAAGAATGGTTTGTCAATAGAGGTGGCCTTTTTCCTTGCCATTGGGCATTGCTTAGATCCTGGTTCTAATTCCTATTGGAGTTACCTCCAGCCTGGGATCACGGTGGGTGTTGTTGGTTGCTTCCCCCCCTGTCTAGGGTTCCATTTTGGCTTGTTTTCTGAGTTTTTATTAACCACGTTAGGAGGGTAGTTCTCCTGGTTATACTGGTGTGGTTGATTTTGGGATGTTTGCAAAAATTTTACCTGTGCATTGGTTTGGGTAGGTGGGTTGTGTGCTGGGGACTGAGCATAACATTTTCTCTTGTTTGCACCTGGCCGTTGGAGGGGAGATCTTCCATTTGTGTTTCTTTCTGCGTACTGGGTCCCCTCAGTTGGAGGATAGGGTCCTCCTTGGTGATATGCTTGCACCCTATTAGTTAAATTTTTCTGAGGCATATAATGACTTTGAAATCCGGGTTGAGACATGTTCTGGGTAGAACTATGTGCGTAACCAAGATTTTGACTACTAATCCCTAGGTAACATTGGGCCATCGACCCTATTAATCTGTCTGCAGATTTCGACACACCTGGAAATTCTTGATAAGTTTGCAGGCACGGGGCGTTAGGCAGGATGTTGTAAATGTATCCTGACTGCGTATAAATCAATTCGAGCTTCTGGGCTTTACTGATTGCATCCTCTTCAGATGTGGGGTTTTGTTGTGCCACATCCTTTGAAATCTCTGTAGTCAGAGTTTTCAAGAATAAATCTAAGAGGACCCAATCGTCGAGTTTAGCTTTACATAAACTGCGATGTCGCCTCCATTCAGGGAGATGGTCTAAGATATGGATGGAAGGGGGTTGTCTAAAATGATTCAGTAACTCCATTCCTGAATCGTGGTGAATGGGTAACTAAAAATATGCGAGGAATGTGGTAGTGAGGGTACTAAAGGTTCCATGTGAAGCAGGAGGTTGCTCCACGTACCACTTCGTGGTTACTCCCGTAAGAGTGCATTGAAATAGCCTCAATCGAATAGTGTTGTCGATGATACTATTCGATGAGCGCCATAGGTGAAAGGTCATTATATGATTACCTAGGTATTCCGCTTTCTTGCCTTTGAATTTTGGTATATATGAAGGGAGCTTTATGGGCATGGGAGGCCATGACGGATTGTGTACGATGGGGTCATTTATTAGCTTGGTTAAATAGGGTAGATTTAACGAATCTAAGAAAGGTGATTGCGAGGTTGACGCCATTGCAATGTGTGAAGCCATGAAGTTCTGGTTAGAACGAGGGTTAGTTAGTGACGTACCCTGATGTGTGTTCAGATGGATTCCTGAATGGGACACACTGCTTTCCCCCAGGGGGTCGAGGGAGGAGTGGCGTGTGGTGTGGTGTTGGGAGACCAACTAGGGTTCCCAAATATGGTTGCTCCAATAAAGGATTAACCAATGACGGTGGAAGTGTTCTGTCTTTGACGCCTGAATGGAAAAATAACTGGAACCCCTCCCGGTAATGTGGGGAGGTCCAAAAGACACCCGGATCGACGAGGTTTCGTTGGGACCACTCGAGTGTTGACCAGGTTTGGTTTTATAAAAATTTGAGAGGATAGAGTCCATGATCAAAGAAAATTATGGCCACATACATAAAACAGAGTGAAAATAAAATATATTTTCCCTTTAACTTAATCTATGCGATCAATCAAGCAAAAATGGTTTTTGTTTATTTTCGCATGATACTCAAAATCCTAGAAGACCTATGTGTCCTCACACACTCAAAAGTAACTGGGCCTTGAGAATATTCCTTACGAGTACTTGCACAACATCTCGTTAGAGTTGGCGACGCCCCTAGTTAGCCAAAGAGAATCCACCAAGGTAAGGATAGAGGGTCTGGCGCTTGCCTGCACCGTCACCTATAGGGTAAAGGATGCATTAGTTTTTGGCCACTAAGAACCACCATCCCATGTGAGCGTTCGAGTCTTGTGCCTCTTGGTATTCAACTAACAGTACCGAGTATCAGCCGGGTCAGGTAGCCCCAACTGATACTGCACGCACTGTGCCTAAGCCTAACCCCCTCTAAATCAGGTCTTTGATGCGCTCGTTTTTTCTTTGCCGTGGGCTGATAGGTGGATTTGAAGCTCCCTAAATACACAACCTCTATGTTTCAATATGAAGTATGATCAATGAGGCTTATTGGATACCTACCCCTTGATCCTAACTTAAACTATAAATTATTTTGTGGCCCCCGTGGGGAGAATTTAGTGAGTTTGGTTAAGTTAGTTTTAGGTATCTTCCTTTTCTTAGTGGGTGAGTGTGTGTGAGCATAAGTGAACAAGCTCATAGTTTGAACATATGGATATCAGTGATCCTTTACAAAAAATATCCTAGTTAAACTATTTTATTTTGTTCCTGGCTCAAATGGAAAACATGCGCGGATAATGGGCCGCTTTCAAATCTTCCTAGTTAATCTATGTGAATAACTAAAGGGAGATGGAAAATTCTAAATATAGAGCGTCCATATGCTTACCTAGGATCACTGAAGGGTGCAAAGGTAGCAGATATTACTTGCTCTAGTTGACAATTCAATCCTAGTCCCGCAATTCCTAATGCAAAAATTGAACTAAACTAAACAATTTCTACAAAAACTAGCTATGCATACTTACTTGCAAAACAAAAATTGTTTAAAATGCAATGGTTAATTTTCCTCCTACTTAAGATATGTGAATATTTTTGCAAAAACCAACTTGAAGTGAAACTAACTCTAAGCCTACATAATGCAACTAAAAGTGAGTTCTCACAAGCTATGGGGTATCAACACAAGTGTTGGCAGATTCATTAGGGGCTGCCCAGCACACTACAAGTAGACAGATGCAGAATATAGGGAGAAAAATCTCATTCTATAAATTGTGCGCAAAAGGCCCTGACAGTTGCGCTTTCCGGTGCGCGAGTCAGCCCTCAACGCGCCCACTACGTGTCTGTGAGAAACAACTGTGTGCCAGTTTCTGTAAGTAAAAAGATTAGGAGCTTTCTTCTTCAGTCTGTCACTCCAAGTGAATCTAGGGACTGCAAGATGGATCAGAGGACTATCAGCTCCACTCTCCAGCGTAGACAAAGGTCTCATGCAAGAGATGGCACAACCACATAAACTTGTAAAACGTTAGTGGAGTCACCAATCCTGTTGTGGTGGATTTGATGCACGGGTGTACGAAATCGCACCAGTTTAAGGGGTGTGATCTACCCCTATAAACTATTGGTAAGAGGCAGAAAGTGGTGTATCTCAAAAGCATACAATCTAGAGAAAAAAGTATGCAAATGTATGTTCAAATTAAACTAAAAAACTAAAACAAAAATATACAGAAGCTATTGAAGAGATTCAAAACGATAATAATGCAAACGATGGCTCTAGGACTCTTCTTATTAAACGTTTGATATGGAGAAGAAATTTTACCTACTTCCCAAAGGGCCCCTAGAAAATGGTTCTAGGTCCCGATGCAAGGATGTTGTTTTCCCAAGCTATGCCTCTGATGTAGTCTCCCTCTCTCTCCGCTGTGATGGACTAAGATTGTTGGGTGGCCAACAATCGATTCCCCTCTATCTCCAGCTCTAGGTCACACACTGCTTATATTTATTGGGCAATTCTGGCCAGCATAACAATGTGATCACCTATTCTTCATTTATTGGTGGCTTTATATAGGGGATTTCAAATCCTCCTTCCCTCCCTTGGCACATGGTGGATGGTGACCCAAGGGAGAGGTATGATTCCATTGTGTGCTCAAAATATTCCTTTGTGTGCTCACATCATGTCTAAGGAGGCGTTGGTGGCTATCCTTAGGCGACTTCATGCAAGGAGTAATTGTCCTTTGCTTTGTGTGGTCCCGGAAAGCGAAATTTTGGCACTTTCAGGAATGCATGCTTAGCGGGCCAAAAGGCGCGCAGAAGGTGCTCTTCTTGAAGGATAAAGCACGCAATTAGCATTTTAAGACTAGTTCCAATTTGATTTTCTCAAAACCTTAGAGATTTTAAATACTTTCTTGATTCCATAATGTATTCCTGCCCTGTAAATCCTTTACCTTGACATTAATTAATGTCATCTTCTGCTGTACGATTTTCCAGTGGTTAACCAGGATGATTTAAAAAATAAAAAAAAGAAAGTTCGAATGTGAGAGGGGTGAAGAAAAATAAGGAAGGCTAAACAGAATGATGGGATGACAATGATGATCACACATCTTCCATGACTCCAAATAACTAATCACATGACCTCACACTGACCTCTATCCATTTGAAACTTGACACCTCACCAGTTACCTTGTTGGTGCAAAAAAACATGAGTTTGTAGTAGTTTCACATTGTAAGGTCGATAGATTAACGGAATTGTCGAGGTGAGTCCATAGAAAAAACAACCTGTTTTCCATAGATTTCGTTGTGGACTCAGGAAAAATTAGATAGGTGGCTAAAACCGAATTTGAACCAATGCATGCGAATGTTTTATATATTTTTATTGATATGACCATTATGTCTAATATTCCCATTTTAGCACATGGCTAAATGGAATATTAAAAATTTTCTTTTATCACCTTGCAGCTAAATAAATGGGTAAAGGAACCCATTCTTCTTGAATATATGAATAAAATCCCTCATAATGTGAAAGGGATCATCAGAATAACTTCATTTTGCACCCTCAAGTGTGAAAAGGGGCAAACGCATGAAGGCAAGGTCATGTTTGACCAAGTCAACAACGCTGCCATAGGAGGGGTGGATCACTTTATGAGACAGTGCAGTGTGAATGAGGAAGAGGATATTTGGTGGAGGAAACCCTAATGGATGGGGCCCATGGAGAGAGAGCTTTCACTTGTTTAAAAGGAGGGCAAGGCAACAATTGTTATTCATGCTTTGGATTATTCATTTCATGTCTATTTAAACATTGTGCATTCTTTTGTTGTTTAACAAGAATTGCCGAGGAATTCCTATTTATGATTCCTTCTCCTTCTTGAGAGGCCTCTTGAAGGATTGTTCTTCATTCTCCATATCTCTTGGCTCAAGGCCAAAGCTTCTTCTTTCAGATCGTTATTTCTGCTCAAGTATAACGCAGTGTTGTTGGGGTGTTGCAGTGGAGGACACCATATACCGTTTCCTTAGCTTATCTGTCAGAGGAGGGAGCCTCTATTCCTCTGGGAGGTTAGTGAGGGATATACAAGAGCATATTGCAGATCCTTGGCATCAGGCCAAACATTTATCTTCACCAACAGCGCAATCCATTCTCTAGACTACGTTATTTTTGAGTGTATTTGCAGTGGGGACTTTCTCCACATGTTTGGAGGGTGAGATCTTATGTGAGAGGATCAACCTTTCACTCTAGAGATCCTTTGGATGAGATTCATCCATCTATTACAACATCATTATCTAGCTACATCCATTTCCAGTTTTGAGTTGCAGCTGCTGCCCAACAACTCCGACATTTTTGCAGATTTGCCTTTTTGTATGTATTTCATCCAATCCTTCTAAGGATTGTGTATTGTATGTTTCCAGGGGTTGAGATCTTGCTCCCCCTTCTTATTTGAGCTATCCATTGTCATATCTATATATTATTGACATTTTTCAGCAGTTCTCCTTCAAGGATTGTGTAGACATAGCCAGGGCTTCTCTTGTATAGCAGTATTTCTCCATTTTCATGTATATGTTTCATTGGGGCTGCATTGCCTAGCTTGAGAGATCATTTCCTCAAGATCTTGTATACATTTGTTGCTGCTATAATATAATGTAATGGTTATGTGGATCTTCTGGCATTTTGGTTTTAATGCATTCACTGTTATTTTCTAGCTCATGTTTATGTATTGCTGATCTCCACATTGGTAATATCTTGAGATATTCCCAATAGTGTAGTTGTTCCAGATTTGGAACATTACAGTGGTATCAAAGCATGATCACTGGATCAGCCTGTGAGTCTTAGCCAAAGAAGATCAAGATGATGAAGAAGATGAGTTTACTCTCATCAATTTTCAGGTCCAAAGGAGACCTCTCCAAGGAGGTCAAGAAGATTGAAGAAAGAGAAGAGGAAGGAACATGCACTTCCTACTCTCACAAAGAAGAAGACCAGAAGCATGAAGAACACTTGGAATTCGAAATTATAAGTGAAGTACCTTGCTAAATAATGGGAAAACCTAGAGCCTTCCAAGAGACTCTAAATTTTCCACAATTTATTCAGCAGAAGGAAGAGAGAAGACCCCACAACTATGGGATGATGAGAGGCAATATATTTCTATTGTTCACATTTGATGGATCACTCACATGTGCAGCAGAGGTTTGGGTGAAGAAGCTAGACGCTTTCTTCCTGCTACATCCTGTAGTAGACAGAGAGGCTGTAGAGGTTACAGCACTGCACCTTGAAGGTGAAGCAAAGAATTTGTGGATCAGCCATCTAAGCCATACAAGGGTTTCTACTCTTGTTGAATTTTCTCAGAGATTGAGCGTGAGGTTTGGAAAAATGAGAGAGGAGCTCTCACCACCAGCTAATGAGGCATGTACCAGCGCTATTGAGACCATGGAGGAGCAGCCTTAATATTCAACAGTTTGGGAGGCCAACACTTATGAGGAGGAAACTCTTGCAGTCTTGCAAGGATCTTCCAAATTTCACCAAGGTATGATTGAAAATACATCTCTTGTCATTTCAGTAAACACTTTGGACAGGTCTATATCATTTCATGCAGTTGATCCAGAGTAGCATAATAGAACTACACTGAGAAATGGTGGAGAAAGGAGGAATCATTCCTCATGTGAGCATTCAGAGAGCAGCTTCATTCAAGAAGCCATGAAGGAAGCAATGAGAAGAAGTAGACATCTGGAGATAAGAAACCCTTTCTCCTCTCTAGATGAAACTCTCTTAATGAGCATGCCACAGCTCAAAGAGAGACTTCTAATTGCAGCAGATCCAAGGCCTCTTGGGTTTTGGAGGACCATGCATAAGGATGAGATCTCCGGGAGAGATTTCGACGGAGGTGCACTCCCACACATCATGGAGTGCAAGATTCTTCAACAGTTTGAGGAGGTTCTTCCTTTATCACAGGAAAAAATAGGAGATGGGGGACATCTTCGGATGGATAACATCTCTCATGACCATGTTGGACATTCCTTGGGCCATGCACATCATGATGGGAGGTTTTTGCCCACCACCTATTTGGATCCTCATAGGGTCAAATTGATCCTCAGGAAGATTGCATTTCAAGGTCCCATGAAATGTAGGAATCCGATTTGGGATGATGGTAGCCCTCATGGGAGGAGTACCAAGATGGAGGGCGGAAGAAGACATCCAAAATTGGTTGAGTGGATGTGGATGGTGAGAAAAAAGTTGGTAAGCTACTTGCATATTTATGATACCGGGTAGCAGGAGGCTTGGTTGCGCTGGTTACTTTTGAAGGAGTTTGGCCATCACTTGGCATACACTCTTTCCAAGGGTATGTTGATGGAGAAGATGTGGCAGGATGTTGGCATCATGGAGCAACAAAGAGTATGGATGCATAGTGATGATGCAACATTCATGTCATTCACTATGTATTCATCACATATCTTGTATGATGTGAGCATGAGGAAGCAGCAAAAACATTTGTTGCCGTGGTTATTCTCGGGAGAGCAAGAGAAGATTTGCTCTCTTTTCTTGTATGATGTTGTAGGAGTAGGAGATGGCACCATCATGTTGCAAAGGGGATACTCCTTGACCTTTGATGATCAGGAATTACTTCCACTTTGGGAGAAATTCCATATTTACAGCAACATTGTTGGAGGGTTGCCCATCTATGTTGGTGAAGCTGAGGGCAACAACACTGTGCCATCTAGAGACTATCTAGTGCTTCATGTAGAGGAAGGAGGAGCTCTTGCTTCTGGTAGAAGGATTCTTGCATCTATGCAAGGAAGTCCCTAGGATCTCATGTGTGGAGATCAAGGCACAACCCATGTTCTATATGTTCCATTGTTGAAGAGGTGTGGAACCATGGAGATACAAGGAGGAGATAGGGAGGATGAACATCATGATGTGATGAGGAGCACACATCCCTATCTATTTTCTGAGTTTGATGCACCTAGCAGGTGATTGGATTGCGCAGTGGAAGCATGGACAGACTTGTTCATTCATACATTCAGTCATCTCTTGTTGAGGATGTCTCATTGCATGGATACATTTTTCCGGGGAGACCACTAGACCAGCAGAGGAGAAGGGATTCTTCACATGTTGAGGCACCATTCATTGACTTCAGAGGAGTGGAGTGCTCCCAAGATCATTTTTCTTGCATGATATTGACAGATCAACATATGAGGAGATGCATAGATCATGTGCAGATGGAGGAGATACATAACTCTTTGGAGGAGTTAGCACAGCCACCGATTTTCTCTTTGAGGATGAGAGGAGACTCATTTTTGAGCCACTCCATTTGCATACACAAAACTTATGGTAAGGGTATCATTTATTTGCATGATGATTTGTATATTCATCCCTTAACCATATATGTACAAGATGTTGCTCCAAGGAGGAGCATTCCTCTTTCTAGACCCCATGGTCTACTTGAGGCCATGAGCACTATTGGTGACCACTCCTTAGGAGGACATGGGGAGGAAATGTATTTTGGAGGACCTACTCACCTTGCACCATATATCATTCACTTCCTCCATACATTTGAAGAGAGTAGGATAGCAAGCAAGTGGTTGAGAGGCCACACTTTTTTTCACACTCTTTGGCAGTTGAGGGTCAAAATGCATTGGTTACAATTGAGGGACCATTGTCCTTCTCCCTTGCCACATATGACAACAAACATAGTTCTCATTATGATTCATTATGTTGCTGATGTCTTTATGTTTGTTGAGAGCATGATTGGGGGAATGGCACACTGGTTGGTGTTGTGGTAAAACACAACCCCCCCCCCCCCCATTTTTGACTTGTTTACCTCAAATAATGGGGATCCTTTCTATAAAATTTTTTGACTAAGTGTCTTTTAAGATTTTTATTAAGTTAATTACTTCATGATTTTATTAATTTTTCATCTTCTTTAGATTTTTGTTTTGATTTCTTAGTTGAAATTTATTTTTTATAATCTTTTCATTGATGCTTGTTTCACCTCATTTGGTCAACTGGTTTGTAAATGGCACTCCTTTGAAGTCTAATTATTTATGTCGTCTGGGTTAAAAATGCGTAAAATGTACAATATTCTTTTTTTTTAATTAAATTAGTTCAATAATTCATTTAGTTTAAATATTACCCCGTAGTTAGTTAATACTAACATTTTTCATTTTTTTCACTTATACAGTCAAATCATAAAGCATCGAGATTTCAGTCATTTATTCCAATAAATTACTAATCTCGAAAACTCAAAATGTCGAAGTGACTATAGTTCATTTTTATCAAAGTAGCTGTAATTTAAATAAGAAAATAACACTTTAGATAAATTCATAATTTAATTAAACGTAATTTAATATAAAAACATAATTATAAAAAATTATTAAAAAAAATAAATAAAATTATATCGCATCGGGATTTTTCATCGCATCGAGATTTTGCAAGAGGTCCATTTCTTTGAAACTCCGATAATCCTCAAATGCCGATTGCGATGAGTCATAAGTTATTCATTTTTCTTTTCAAACCCATTCATATAAGTGAAGTGGTAAGGTAAGTAACGTAGACATTAGTGCTAAGTTAGTATAATGATAGTATAGTTTAGGGTAGTATAATGTTAGTTTAACATGAGTAAAATGGTGAGTGTTAGTTTAGTTTAATGTTAGAGTAGTGGATTGTTAATATAAGTTAGTTTAATTTTTGATTTAATATGTAATATTTAAAATGATTACTTTTAAATTAATTAATATGTAGATTATAATTAATTTAATTAAATTATAATTAGTTATTAATTAGATTAAATAGTTTATAAATAGTTAATTATATATTAGTTAGTTAGATTAATATCAATTAATAAATAGTTTATTAAATAATTAGTTTAGTTTATAATTAATAATGTAATTATAATTAATTAATAATAATTAAAACTTAATTTAGAATTATATTATAACTAAATTAGATTAATAATATAATTGCAATTAATTAGAATTAATTAATTAAATATCATAATCTAATTTAGGATTAGAATTTAATTTAAAATTTTGATTTTTTTAGCCTAAGCAACAAAAATTTCATATTTTTGGCAATTTTAATATACCAACTTTAGAGGCTCATAAATGGAGTTTTACTTGGCCAAATGAGGCCCATGATAGCTCATTGGAAAGATAAAATGATGGAGATTATTCTTGAAGAGGTTTGTTTCCAGATTTGATCATTTATTGGGTCTAAAATTCAGCAAAATATCAAGCTATGAATTTTTAAACAAAACTAATTTTCTGAGTTTTATTTTTTGCATTTTAATTTGCTACAACTTCTTATGAGTGAAAATTCATTCATCTATGTTTTCATTGGACAATTAGATCAACACAAACATCAAAAGAAAGCTTACGTTTCCTTTTTGTTTATTTAATCAAGTTTTAATTGGATTTATTTTAATTTCTAGATTTGACATTTTGATTTTATTTTTGCATTTTAATTTTGTTTTTTATTTGTTTTTGCAGGAAAACAGTTGAAGAGATGAGAAGAAAAAGCTCTCAATCAATAAGAAGGCTCCAGCAATTGAATAATATTATTTGAACCAATGAAAATTGATTGAGAAAAACCACTCTTCAAACAAACTTTCCTATGAAGAATTCATTTGTAAATATTATAAATAGAAGATTGCAAAATGTAATAAGGGCTGCTCTCTTCTGTAATTCTAGACTTCTAAAAGAATTTTTGTAATACGAATTTAGAGTTGTAGGAGGGAGGAGAGAAAATTTCAGATCTGAACATTATTGAAGGTTTTTTTTTATATCTTGAATTATGTATGATGGGCAGAGTTGGCATTTATGTAGCTCTAGTTTTGAAACAAGAAATTCAAGTAATGTAAAGGACTATTAGAGACCAGGATCAGAGAAGCGGATTCAATTAACTGGTATTTTTGTTATTTCTGTATCAAATACCAGTTCCATTTTTATGTTAATAAAATGGTTGTTTCATTTTATTCATGTTTATGCATTTCTGTTGATATGGATAATTTGTCCCAATATTGTTATGTATCTCTGCTCTTATGAATTAAACTCTAATTTCTGAGTAACTATTTACTCAGAAATATGTCTTATAAAACTAATTTATCAAATAGTAATGTGTTGTGAATTTCTTCCGCATATTATTATTTAATTATTAGCTTGATTGATTTGAAAATCAATATCATTTTTGTGAATTTATTCCGGAGTGTTGTTGATTTATTATTTCAGTTAAATGGTCTCAATGGGATGTGTTTTGGTACTCACAAATGTCAGCTAAATTGAATTTCTTTGTTAGCTTGATATTAATCAAAAGCCAGACATTTAAATTCTTATTATTTAATTATCTTGCTCTTAGTTGGGTTAGATTTATATCTACTTAATTAAGATAGGATTTAGATTAGTTTCTTTTGCTTGCATTATAGAATAAGTTTGCATTTAGATTAAATTCTATATTCTTTTAAGTCATCTCCTCAAAGAGGCAAAATCTTAGTTATGGTTTGGTTGAACCCAAATCAGCTTAAGGGTCATTCTCTTGCCCGATCAACAAGAAGAAGTGATCTGATATCCCTGTCTATTGGTAGTTAAGGATACATCGTAAACCAATAGCGATAGGAAAAATGTAACTAGAACTAGTTAAACCAGTCGAAGCCATTATCATAAATGGAAAAGGAGTTGTATTAAAGTTCGAACTGGGTGGTTATCCCCCAATTTTGTTGTAACGATTTCCGAGGCTTCAACATTTTTGGCGCTAGAAGGAGGGCCTGAAACTTGTTGTCTATTGGAGTCTTTTCAATTTTAACATTTTATTTAAATCACGATGGATCCTCTTAAACTTCCAATTTGGAGTTGTATACATGGACGTGCATCTTCCAATACTCTACCCGAAGTGGTAAGACTCTTGTCTCAGGTAAAGTTTAATGGTAAGAAAATTTTTTCTGCTTTTAATCATGTCTTTCAATTTATTCAAATGCTTCAAATTATGATTTTCAAGGAATTGATGAAGGCATTTTATGCAGAATTTTTACTCTCACATTTGCATCAAAAGCTAGAAACTGGTATAGAACTCTTTCGGTTGCCTCTATTCATAGTTGGGATCAATTTGTTACAATTTTCATTTGTAAATTTGATGGATATATCTACGAACAAGTATGTGATGATTTTGAAGATCTACGAAGGTTTGAAGGTGAGTCTTTAATTGATTTTACCATCAGGTTTCGTTGAAATTGTTTAAAATTTAAAATTGAAGATAAACCTTCAAAAAAAGAATTATTATATTGGTTTGAACATATTTGATCTCTTCCTCCCATTCCCAATCCATATGAAATTAGTTCAAGCTTTGTTCCATCCCCTTCTAACATACATAAAGATTCCAATATGGATGTGCAAATAAATTATGATGAAGTGGTCTCACAAAACTTGGAAAATATTTCTATCCAAATATAAGAAGACAATAGCAGCAATTTTGGAGAAATAGCTGCCTTGAAATATGAAAATTACTCTGCATTAAATTCAGAAAATCAGATCGCAAATCAACATGTGCAAGTAGCAATCAAAGTGAATAATAAAATGCAAATTGTTGTACAAATTTCTGAATTTTTTCATGATGAACAAATGTTGAAAATAGAGCAACAAAGCAGCCTTCTTCAAGAAAGCATGAGTATACAAAGGAATGATCTAGAATCTGAAATTTATAGTGAACAAAACACACAAGATTTCTCTAGCAGAGAAAATTTTGAATTCATTATTTCTGATTCTCATTTTTTACTTTATCATGATATTTTTAATGTTGGTAATTTCTCCCATCTCGGTATTAATGATATTTCAGAAAATAAAGAGGATGATTTAAATGAATTACCAATAAGTTTTTATCAAGATAGAGAAACAATTATTGATCATTCTTTTGCCATTAATGAACATGAATTTTTTATTCCTCCTTGTTTTAATATATTGGACGAAATCAAAGGGAATTCTAGAGAATATTGTGAGGTCATTTATGATAATTATTCTGAAATCAATGATGCTGATTTCTATTCTTCTCAAGAGAATCCTCATGATAAAATTCAAATAACATCTGTGAATGAGGAACATTTCAATTTAGAAATTATTCCAACCAATCATCATTCTGGAACAGCAAATTATCTTCATGATTTCACCATTCAAGAAAACATTCCAATTTATGATTCATATCATGATCAAACTCCCATTCCTTCTCATAATCATAATTCTCTTTCTAATTCACAATTTGGAATTGGAAATTATTCAAATTCCATTATTGTTGCCAATCCTTGTGAAAAAGAAATTATTTTAAAACAATCTCGATTGTGCTGTAACATTAGTTGTACCAATAGGGATTTCATTTTATTTTTTCTTTCATACTTATTTTGTTCAAATTTAGATTTGTTTTCTGATTTTATTTTTCAAATTTTTGGCACTTTACACTGGCATATTGAGCACTTTAATAGTGAACACTCAATTGATGCATTGCCTTATTGGGAAATTGAAGTCTCATATTATAATCATGAACATCAAAAGCTATTAATATTTCAATTTCAATCAATGCTAATGTTTTATCAATCACTTCTTTCTTCTCAAAAGCAGTACCAACAAGCGAGTGTATTTTTACAATATGACCAACAATCTAATTCAATTAATAATCTTCTGTTGGATTTATCTTACTCCCATCCATTTTTCATTGATCAATTTGAAAGACTTGGAAAGCTTTCCCTCACGGAAGATCGTTAATAATTTAGCACTTAATCATAACACTAACAAAATCACATAAGCCATTGTTACTGAAATATCATTTCTACAACCTGGCCTGCCATCTTATCTTTTAAACCTCTCCCACTCAATAATGGAAATCCATCCAGAGTTCATTTTGTTGTTGTTATCTTTGTATTTGTTGAAAGCATGATTGGGGGAATGGCACATTGGTTGGATGTGTCCCTTCGGGGAGAGATCTCCCACATTATTTGCCTTGCATGTTCTAATGGGAGCATGAGAGGACATGTGGCCACTACAACAAAACATTAGTTTCAATTTTAGGTGAGCCATATGATTTATTGGATTCCATATGATGGTGACTTCCAGCTCATCACATATGAGGTGATTTGGGACAACATGTTTCATACACTGGGGAAGAGATCCTTGGAGGTCTAGTCTTCATCTTGACATTGGAGGGAAAATTTATTGTAGCCCAAGATCAACATATACTCTACACTTATCCTAAGTGGAGAGGAGGACAGCATGGGGTAGGCTATTTTTTCTACCAGGATTGGATTTTCAGCCCACCTATATTGCAAGAGCCAAAGGTGGAAGATGATTGTCAGGAGTTGCCATGTTGGAAGGTAACTCACTTTGTATGGATGATTTCATGGGGGATGGAGAATCTACATTAGGAAGATGTTCCTCAACATATTTTAGACTCCATGCATTGGGTGGAGGTTCTTAATTTATATCCTTGTAGTTTCTTGAGGACAAGAAACATTTGGGAGGGCAGGACTGTAATATTCCCATTTTAGCACATGGCTAAATGGAATATTAAAATTTTGATTTTATCACCTTGTAGCTAAATAAATGGGTAAAGGAACACATTCTTATTGAATACATGAATAAAATCCCTCATAATGTGAAAGGGATCATCAGAGTAGCTTCAATTTGCACCCTCAAGTGTGAAAGGGGCAAATTCTTGAAGACAAGGTCATGTTTGACCAAGTCAACAACGCTGCCATAGGAGGAGTGGATCACTTTACGAGACATCACAGTGTGAATTAGGAAGAGGATATTTGGTGGAGGAAACCCTAATGGATGGGGCCCATGGAGAGAGAGTTTTCACTTGTTTAAAAGGAGGTCAAGGCAACCATTGTTATTCATGCTTTGGATTATTCATTTCATGTCTATTCAGACATTGTGCATTCTTTTGCTATTTAGCAAGAATTTCCGGGGAATTCCTATTTAGGATTTCCTCACCTTCTTGAGAGGCCTCTTGAAGGATTGTTCTTCATTCTCCATATCTCTTGGCTCAAGTCCAAAGCTTCTCCTTTCAGTTACTGCGTTATTTCTGCTCAAGTATAACGCAGTGTTGCTGGGGTGTTGCAGTGGAGGACACCATATACCATTTCCTTGGCTCATCTGTCGGAGGAGGGAGCTTATATTCCTCTAGGAGGTTAGTGAGGGAGATCCAGGAGCATATTGTATATCATTGGCATCAGGCCAAGCATTTCTCTTCACCAACAACGCAGTCCCTTCTCTATACTGCGTTATTTTTTAGTGTATTTGTAGTGGGGACTTGATCCACATGTTTCGAGGGCAAGATCTTAGGTGAGAGGATCAACCTTTCACTCTATAGATTGTTTGCAAGAGATTCAGCCATCTATTGCAGCATCATCACCTATCTACGCCCATTTCTGGTTTTGAGTTGCAGCTACAACACCTTCGGCAACTTCCGGCATTGTTAGTATGAATCCTTTGTCGAAGTGTACGAAAAAGGACCACTTTAGCTACACATAACTAATAGCCCTAACAACAAAAGTGGCTGCCAATATCTTCAGATCTGCGGTTAGTTAGACATAAAAGAGCTGCAAAAAACCAGATCTATGCATGGAAAGACATTAAGCAGAAAAATAAGGGTTTACTCCATATACCAATAGACAAGGCAAGAACGATTTTTGAAAGAATTTTTATATTAATGGGGCACCTGGGAGGAAAACAAGAAGGCGTATCCAATTCTCCTCAGTGGGATGGGTTCTTGGTAGTCCTCAGCACTTCAGATCTAAGATTTATCTCTCTCGTTGATGTAGAAAAACCAATGCAAAGAAAGGAGCTCAATGGGAGCTCACACAGCAAATGATGGAAAAATGGGACCAAGTGTATAGATCTAGAGTGATCTAATAGGCAACAAAAGGTCAAGAATGATAGGAAAAACCCTCCTATTTATAACAGAATATTGGGTCATTCTAGATCTTGGTGCATGATTAAAATAATGTTGACCAAATCTAGATCCACCTTTTATGGAATATTTTATTATATTTGTTGGAGGGAAAAGGTATTTGACTTGGGTCAAATCCCTTGATTTGTCAAAAATAAATAAATAAATGATTTATTTATCTTTTTAAGAAAGCGGTTAGAAGATAATCAAATAAATAATGATTTATTTAATTATTTAAGGAAGTGGTTGAAAGATAATTAAATAAATAATGATTTATTTAATTATTTAAGGAAGTGGTTGAAATATAATTAAATAAATAGTGATTTATTTAATTATTTGTGGGTGATTTGGTCATATTTAACAAGCAATATTATCTAAATAAGGTTTAAATAATTATTCCTAGAAAATAATAAGATAAATAAAGGTTTATCTAATTAATTTCTTTGATTTTGGGTTAAACATGACTGGGAATAATAATTAAATTATGGTTTAATTAATTATTCCATAAGGAAAATCAAACAAATATAGGTTTGTTTAATATTTCCTTTTGGGGTTTCTTGTTTTAACATAGTGAAGGCAATTTTACCTAGGGTAAAATTGGTCTTACATGGTGTACTTGGGTCCATCTAATGATAATAGGTTAGATGACGAAGTAGTGTAGCAGGCATTTCTACAGATTTGCCATTTTCTATGTATTTCAGCCAATCCTTCTAAGGATTGTGTATTGTATGTTTCCAGGGGTTGAGATCTTGCTCCCCCTTCTTATTTGAGCTATCCATTTTCATATCTATATATTATTGACATTTTGCAGTAGTTCTCCTTCAAGGATTGCGCAGTCATAGCCAGGGCTTCTCTTGTATAGCAGTATTTCTCCATTTTCATGTATATGTTTCCTTGGGGCTGCATTTCCTAGCTTGAGAGATCATTTCCTCAAGATCTTTTATACATTTGTTGTTGCTATAATATAATGTAATGGTTATGTGGATCTTCCGGCATTTTGGTTTTAATGCATTCACTGCTATTTTCTAGCTCATGTTTATGTATTACTGATCTCCACATTGGTAATATCTTGAGATATTCCCAATAGTGTAGTTGTTCCAGATTTGGAACATTGCATTATGACATGACATGTGAGGACCCTAAATCCTTAGGATTATGACCAATTCATAAAATTTCATCAATTTTTATGAATTAATTTACCAACACCCTAAAACCTATACAAAATGACTTTCCTAACCCAACTAAATGTTATCGATGATAACACACAGAAAGGAAAAAAACTGAGGAAAATAAGGGGGGCTTGACTTCATGGAGGGCACAAACTTTCGCTCATTCACTCATTTAGGTAGAGCATCCATTTGGGAAAAAATCAATAGAGAAGAGAAAGCTTATTGTTGAAGAGAAGAGAAGACAAGCCACATTAGAGAAATTTTGAGGTATGAAATGGGCCTCCTAAGGAATATTATGAAATGATATTGAAAATAATAAAATAAGATCTGATTACATCATCAAATTTTAGAGATTAAAAAAAAAAAAAAAACTTTTCCAACTTGTATTTTCAACTTATCTCCCTATGGTTTTACTCAAATTTTCAGCGGGAGGACTCATTGGATGTATAATTTAATTATGCATCCAAGGAGTACCCATGTTTCATACTTTCGATGGACCATACTACACAAAAAATGAGAAATACATGAAAAATATCGATTGCAATCATGTTTTTCATGTATTTCTATTTTTTGTGTAGAAAGGTACATCGAAAGTATGCACCATGGGTATTCATCAGATGAAGAATTAAATTATGCATCCAACAAGTGCTCTCGCTCAAAATTTTGAGTAAAAACATAGGAGATAGTTGAAAATATGAGTTGAAAAAATAGTTTTTAATTTTTTTAATTTTTTAATATTTTTACCTTTGTACTCCAAAAATGGTGAATCATATCCCTTGGTTGACATCATCATCTTGAATCATATTGGTTCTTATAAATTTTATTTTTGTTACATTTTTTTTTAGGCCCATTTTTTACCTCAAAATTTATCTAATGTTAGTTTGGTTGGCATTATTTGTATGAAGATGGTCTCTCCTTGGTGAGGAACAATGTCTCTCGAGTCCCTATAAAGCTAGAGGGCGAAGATGGTTTTATTTGGATTCCCTTGATGGTGTGGGTGGAGCATTGTATCCTTGGATTCCTGTAGGGAGGACCTTTGAATCCTTTCTTGTTGTGATTTTGCAGTGGGCTTTGGATTTTCAAGTGAGGGTGGAACCACTGTGTTTAGGGTGGAGACTTGCTTCTCTGGATTCACTTAACACTCTTAGGGTGGAGGAATACAACCTCTGGATTCCATGTGTGTTGGGTGGAGGTGACAAGCCTTTGTATTCCTTTAATGCATTGTTTGGCTTCCACTGGTAGCTCGAGGGTGGAACCAGTTGGCCTCCATATTCCCTATATATTATTGGATTGATGAGTGGATGGTGGGCGGAGGAAGCATGTCCTTTGGATTCCTTATTTCATCTAGAAGTTGGTGTTTCAATCCCTTGAGCAGGCCCCCTCAGTATCTATAATATAGATTGGGGGAGACAACTGCAAGGGAGCTTGGTTGCAACTGTCTATGGTTGGGTGGAGAATCCTTGTCCCAGACTTAGTTGCCTTGAAACTAATTACAAGAGAAGTTCTCTCTTTGTAATTACTTAACTAAAAATGAATATATCTATTTACAATTTTGTATGGAAATGGTGCTTATAATTATAATGAACATGCATTGTATTTATGTATAAAAATAATGTTGATAAATGTATTCAACATGTATGTATTTCTTGATTGGAATGATGTGATGTGTGAAATGTATGTCAGTGTTGCTCATAACATATATTAGGTAACATAATTTTCAAGGTATAAAATCATTGAGGGATCCATGAGGATCTGGACTAAAATATGGGAACAATTGACACACAAATCTCTTTTATTAATGTGGAGTGATTACATAGGAGACTCTCTTTTTAGCAAGGTGTGTGTGTGTACACACTTACCAGCCTATGATTCAATTTAGGAGGAATTGTGCTAATGAAGATGAATCGCTCCTCTTTTAAGTATAACAAAATCAATCTCTACATTAAGGCTTTTCGATCCTTGCATTTTCATTCGTATGATCCCTAGCCCTAGGGGCACTGATATTGATGGATGTGCATCACATCTAATAGCCAAATTCCCTGGAAACCCTTGAGTGGCACCATAGAGATGCTTCTAGGATTGATTTGAAGAATGGATCTCTTGGTGCATAGCAGGATAGGTCAAGGCCCTTCAGGATTTCATTGCAAGACCTAGGTTTTGGGTGACTAGAGGGTTACTAACGTAGGCATTCCAAGAATTCCCTATCCCTATACGAGGAATATATGAAGGCCAAGAAATTTTTGGAGTGGATTTAGCTTAAGCTCACGATGGGTAGTGACGACGGATTCTTTAGTAAGCCACCATAATCATTATTGAACATTGGTGCAAATATTGAAGATTGAAGAGCCATCGTGGTCAGGCCATGGTCGAAGAAATCAACAAGAGGCGATAGGCACAAAAAGGGGATGAGATCTGGTGAAAACCACCGATACCAATATTTAGTGTGTTGCTCAATATCCAATAAGTTCTCTATGGTTGGGCCATGGCATAGATAAAATTTGATCGTTGTTGCAGTGAAAGAGGGTAGATACTTAGTTGTATAGTGTAACCGATTAACCTTATCCTTTAACCTAGCGAAACCTTAGCCGTAAAAGCTTGGTATTGGCTCACCCATATTTCCCCTTATCGCTATTGGACGAAGGAAGATGACCTGAATTAGAGGCAACATCCCAGGATTTATTGTATAGAAATGCTAAAGGTAGGCAGGGTTACGTAAGCTGTGATGAATTGGAAGACATGCAAGCTTGATGAATCTTGCTATTGGATGGAAGTGGTGCACGCAGGACAAATAATCCCTGAGGCCATGCATTGGAGATTATTTTTGTATCGCAAAAAGGCGTCAGCAGGGGTGACTAGGCATCAGGACAACTGGTCGCACAACTCATATGCATGAATCATTCCCCTTGGCTAGAGCATAGCCCACCATACAAATCATTTCATAGGCCAAAGATCTCATAATTTAGAAAAAGGGAATCGTAGTAGGCATGGGATGATGTGAGGTCGGGGAAATTTTTCCTCCATGTAATCCAGCTGCAATGATATTGGTTTAGAGAGGACCCACCTTCCAGGTCCACCTGAAGGTTTAAACTTTGGGAATTTGCAAGAATTCACAAGGAAGGGAGCAGGGTGATTAAACACAGATGTTGTGGTACTTCCATGAATGTGCACCAATTGGGAGAAAATTCGTGTGGAGTTATGGTCCACTAGACACGTGATCCAGAGGCCATACCCATGAAGCATTGATTAGCAATATAAAGGAGTGGAATGGCTGACGAGGCATCGGGACAGCTAGGCCTATAGCTCAAACATCGATAACATATATATTAGCTAGGAATAGATCCCACGGAACAACTCATCCCGTAGGTCCTTACCCTGTAATTGCAGAGGGAATGAACAAAGGAGACTGTCGAGGTAATAAGTATCAGGATTACATGGTGCCATAACCACTTGGGCTAGTTATTGCAAGAAATAGCATCCGATTAAAAATATTGGGCTCAATGAGCTCCACACTTCATGTTTATTGCAAAAACTAAGTCAACCAAATCTTCAAGTTGGCACTCAAGCCAAGTTTCACAAGTCACGAAGGGAGGAGCCCACAAGAGGCATCATCATAGTGCAAAATGCATCACATGATCTTTTAAGGGTTCTCTCATATATGTAACTAAGTTTATGTTCACTTGGCGCATGTGGAATTTATATTCCCCAAACAAGAAAAGCCAACACATACCAATAATGTAGACCTTTTTCTAGAGGAAGAAAAAAAACTTAAATAACTTTTTTGTAACATTGCTGACAGTTAATCCGTCAGCGTTCCTTTTGAAAATATTTTGATAGAGTGTTGACAATTAATCTATCATTGACTTGAGAAGATACATTTTTTTCAGAAACGATAAGGGGTTTTGGTCATGATAAAGCGCATTTGAGATGGATTCACACACCAGACTCCTGTTTTGGCGAATCAAGCATGAGTTCCACGAAAAGGTTACTATTTTAAACGTGATGACAAAACAAAGGATTTTAGAAAATTATTACAAGATATCAACGAGCAGTTTTTTCCTCTGATTCAGTCATTCAAAGACATGAAAATAATATAAGTGGTACTAAATCAATATCAGGGGTATTATCCCCAAATTTTTATGACACAAACTCAATATTCCAAGGGAAAAGGTGCCAAATTGTTTTGTTTTCACTTGAACAAACTTTGTTTTTTAAGATTTTTTTTCCTATAAAAGGTAGTAACTTCAAGCAAGGTTTCCGAATAAATTTGAAATAAATTTTTGAAAAATTAAAGATTTTTTTGGCGGGAATGGGCCCATTTACAAAAACTTTTTTAATTTTTACATAGGTGTCATGGTTTGGGATATTCGTAGGAATCTTTCACCCCATTTTTCCATTTTTAAATATTAAATAAATTTATGTTTTATTCATTAACTCTTAGCATGGTTTTCGAGAAGATCAAAATGAATTTTTCAAATATGAAAGAGGCTTTTCTCAAGAAATGGATAATTTACACAAACCTCTTTCATGTTTTATAGAGTTATCACTGTTTTGGAGATACAAAGAAATATTTGGACCCTATGTTTCAGGAATTCGACATAAAAAGCTCATAGAAAATTATTTATGAGGCACCTCATCAAGTCAACTTGAGGATCAGATCTTACCATCTCCTTGATAATTTGAAATGGAAAATTAAATATGGGTGAGGAGGTTTTTAGATCCATTTATTTTGTATCTTGATAATATTTTGATATTTTATATATTTTGTAATTAAATTTTCCCTAAAGGTTAGGTTTTCAGTTTTTGTAAGTTTTCTATAAATTTGGTTATGAAAATGAACCAAGGGTTGATATTTTGGAAGAATAAAAAGAATAATTTTAGTGTGGTGATTATTTTTTGAATTAATTGAAAACTTCGTTGAGCATAATGTGTCATCAATCTTAGGGATTCTTGAGTTGTAATTTATTTAGTCAGTTTTCCTTATGATATGTAGACTTCTTTGTTTTTCATAAATTAATTTTTCCTTAAATGATTGGATGTGATAATATATGTATAGATTCTTATTTCAATTTGTGATTTGGGGTTATTTTCCATTCAATTGATGTGTGAATTCCCTCTATAATATGAACAAGATTCATCCATTGCTAGGTTCCTTGTCTAGACGGTTTGTATTCTTTTCATTTCCTCTACTCATCAAATATATTGAATGTCTGAATAATTGCAACTACATGCCTCTGAATCATTGAATTCCCCACACCCCCCCCCCACTAGCCTCTTGAGAGCTCAATTTTATGTTGTCCAATTTTCCTCTCTCTTTCTCAACCAAACCACGTTCAAACCCTTACACATTTTACCAAAGATCTGGCCACTGTTAGAATACATGAACAACTACCGAAGTGACATTGGGTAGTTGATTTATAGAGATATCCATATATGGATTAGAAGGGCCAAATTTTTATCTCCAAGATTGGTTGAGTTTTACCTTCGGGTTTTACTTTCATAACTGTGAAAATTACAAAGTTATAACATTTTTGCGTTGTTACTAGGGAGGCGAAGACTTCGAATAAATTACTTTGAAAAATGATAATGTTTCAGATCTGATTGTTGAAGGTGAAAAAAAATTAGACACAAGAATTTGGTTGTGTATCTTTCACCTAGTGACTCCACTGTGAAAGAATTCACTAGTTATTCAAGTGGAGACTCGAGCTCATTTGACATGAACATGCAAGGCCAATATGGAAGAACCAGGTACCAAAACTTGAATTTTTTATAAGATTTGGTTTTATTTTTCCTTAATTATTTCTTTTCATTTCCTGTATATATCAAAATATAAATTATTTTCATACTAGACTCAAATTACCACAATATATCTATAGTTGTATATCCTTCTTTTAAATTTGAAGACATACCTTTTTCACATGTCATTGATCTTGAGAAAATTCCTCCATTTGCACCATATGATGACCATGATCAACTTTTTAATTTTCATGATACTAAGGTTGATATATCACCCCCTGTGCTCAATGATACACCTTCCAAGATTCAATAGAGATATATAACTACTAAATTACTATTGGCATGTGTTGTCCTTAATGGAAACTTAATTGATGAAATAGAGATGATTGGTAATATGATGCGGTGTTGTCCTTGATGGCTTCTAAATGCGATGAGATTGTGTGATGAACTTGTTAATGATGTAAATCTGATGTAGAAAGAATCTACAGTATGTGCAAGAAGAGTGTCAAACAAGGTATATAACAAGGAATACACGGGTTTGTTTAGGAGAAGTCGCGTATGCATGCGGAAAAGATCGTGCCAAGTCGCGTATGCCCAATTACACTCTAAATTTATAAAACCAAGGGTTACTACCATGGTATTGACCCATTGTATTGAGCGCTGGATTGTCCATTTGATCCCGTCCAAGAATACCATCGAAAAAATGTGGTTTTGTCTCATGGTATTGAAAAAGGCTAAATCTATATAAGGAGAAGAATTTCATTGTGCAAAGGGGGTGGTTTTCTGGGCTTTAATGAATACTTTACTCTGAAGTATATCTGCATGGTTGAACTCTGCTCTTAATTGATAGATCTGAATCTATGATGCATCTATGAACATAGTGAAGGTTCAAGATCTCTAGATCTTGAAATGGTGAATCTCTTGGATGATATGAAATGAAGTGATGAAGACCTGGCACAAATCTGTTGAAGAAGTTGAAGAAATCTGGGTAAGTTCATAGATCCGGTCTGAGCTGCAAAATTTATCTTTTATAGATCTATGCGCATGTTCGTTTCGTGAGAAGCGCGTGTATATGTGGCTCTGTTCAGACAAAAGCGCGTATTGGTTGTTAGGGTTTTTCTGATAAATTGCACAAATGTATACGTGGGTTAACTTCATTAAGGGCGCGTGTATACGCGGGTCTGTGTAAAGAAAAGCGCGTATGATATTTAAATTGCTGGTTTCTCAGAAGATAATTGAGGTCTTAAGGTTTTTATATATGTTCGAAGTCGAATTTTTCCGCGATATTCTGGTTATAGTGGTATCACTATTCTGTTTGATGAAATGAGAAAAGGATGCTTGGTGACAAGTGAAGGATTGTGTTGAAGCTGTTTGATCCAGTTTGAAAAATGATGAAACGTGGTCTGCAGTGGATCTGAGGGTTGAAGCCTTCAGTCTGAAAGTAGAAGCTTTCTGCCAGTAGAGGCTGGTGCAAATATCAGGGGGTTGCACCTCCCTTCCAAGAGAGGCTGGTAAACGAGAGAAGGTTGTAGCTTTCTGCAGGTGGGTGTCTGCGTGCTGGTATGAGTCTGCGCCAATACATGATTGTAAGATGTTTTCTTTATATAATAAATATTGAAGACTGAGACGACAACACCGGTGGTTTTCTCCCGAATTGGGTTTCCACCTTAAATCCTGGTGTTCATGTGTGTTGATGATATGTGATGCTTTATTCTGTTCTTACTGCACCTGTTTACTGCTTTCTTAACTTCTGATGAATTAATAAAGCACTGATCTAAGTTACGAATTAACTGCTTATTTGTATCTCTGTGCATACGCGAGTTTCCTTCTGGTTATCTGCGTATATACGCGAGTTTTTTTCAGGAAAGTAGTGTATGGGTTTAAAAGCAAGAAAAATAAATAATTTTTCTAAATACTGATTCACCCCCCCCTCTCAGTATTTTCCCAACAATTTGTTTCAGAGCCAGGTCCTTCTGAAAAGGCTTAACCGCTAGAAGGAAGTTCAAGCAAGATGAGAAATCAAGAGGGAACAACATCTATCAAGCCTCCGCTCTTCAACGGAAGTAATCTAATCTTCTGGAAAATAAGGATGAGGTCCTATCTTCAGTCTATGGGAGCAGATATATGGGCCATTGTTGAACAAGGATATCAATATCCAGCCACTGTACCAACAGATGCAACAGAAAAGAAGAATTATGAAACAAATGCAAAGGCGGTCAATGCTCTATTAGGGAGTCTAACTGAATCAGAATTTGTCAAGGTCATGCAGCTGAATACAGCAAAGGCAATATGGGACAAAATCATTCTGAGTTATGAAGGTGATGCAAAGGTAAAAAGTGCAAAACTCCAAACTCTCAGAATTGAATATGAAAAGTTAAGAATGCATAGTGATGAGAGTATTGCTAGTTTCTTTTTACGTCTTGATGACATTGTAAATCATATGAGAAATCTAGGAGAAACAATAGCAGAATCTACTTTGGTTGAGAAAATCTTGAGATCACTAACGACAAAATTTGAGATAAAAGTTTCTGCTCTTGAAGAAAAACAGGATCTTCAAAACCTTATTGTGGTGCAACTTCATGGCATTCTAACTGCTTATGAAATGAGAAGAGGAGGACCATCTAAAGTCAAAGAAGTCGTATTTAGAGCTTCTACAAAAGGGAAAGAAGTTCAAGAAGCAGAAGGATCAGGATATATTTCAGAAGAAGAGGAGGAAAACTTTGTAAAGAAACTTCAACTTGGTATAGGACGGTTTAGAGGTAAGCTTCCTTTCAAATGCTTTAATTGTGGAAGAGTTGGTCACTATGCTGCTAAGTGTCCTTACAAAGAAACACCTGCTAAAGGAAAGGAAGTAGCAAGAAGAAATAAGAACCGGTCTAGCACTAGAAAAATTTACTATACTCATGAAGACAGTGATGGGTTATCTGATAGTGAGGAAGAAGGTGAACAAGATCTTAGACTTCTTATGGCTTTTGAAAATGAATCTAAAGAAGAAAATGATACTTTTATGGATGCTCTAGAGGACAATGATTTTCTTAATGAAAACAATCAACTCAAAATATGCTTAGAAGAAAGTAAAATAATCATAGAGACTCTGGAAAATCAGATCAAAGAAGAGAAGAAGCACAATGAAAAATTAGAATGTGAAGTGGTAAGTCTAAGAAAAGAACTTGAGAAAGTAAAGACTCTGAATCTTAGATTTGCTAAAGGATCTGAAACCTTGGATGAAATTATCAAGGTACAACGTTCTCCTCTTATAAAGACATGTCTTGGATATACCGGAGAATCTTCTCAGGCTTCAGCACCAAACTATCTAAAAGCAGCTACAACTGGTCTACAACATTCTACCACTCAGCAAAGGGATAAAGACCCCTCACAGGTAAAGCATGATCAGCTCAAGTCAAGGAACTTCAACTCAAATACTCTTCAAAGGAACACCAACCAGCAGGTAAATTCAAATAGAAGATTTCATGATCGCAGAAATTTCTACTTCAATGGACAATGTTTCTCATGTCACAATTTTGGTCATAAAGTTGTTCAATGTGTTGCATATAAAACTATCATGACAAGAGAAGCAAGAAAGAAAAGGACTGATATTGGAACAAAGAAGAATACCTATAACAACTTTTATCCTCTTCAAAAGGAAGTTGAATGTACTTATTGCAATAACTTTGGCCATGAAGAATCTGAATGTAGGAGCAAAGTCCAGCCAAAAGAACATGTTCCTTCAAGCACCAAAGTATGGAAAAAGAAGGATTTACAGGTTGAAAATTGTGGCATAGCTTTATTTGTAGAAGGTGAAGAAAATCAATGGTACATTGATAGTGGATGCTCAAAACACATGACAGGTGACAAGAACAAACTTCTTGCATATAGTGCTCTAGAAAAGGAAAAGAATGTTACTTTTGGAAATGATACACCTGTTGTTATTAAAGGAAAAGGGTCTGTTTTCCTAAAAGAAAAAGTGAAAGCCAATAATGTCATGTATGTGGATGGATTAAAACATAACTTGTTAAGTGTAAGTCAAATGTGTGACCAAGGAACTGAAGTTGTCTTTAGTTCAAAAGAATGTGTGGTACGTGATCTTGATATAGGTAAAACAATTATAAAAGGAAACAGAACTCCAAGTAACCTGTATGTATTAAAGAACTGCAAAGAACAATGTTACTTGAGAAAATCTTCAGAAAATTGGTTATGGCATAGAAGGTTGGGGCATCTGAGCTTCTCTCAAATCAACAAGTCAAGCAGACTTAAAGCTGTTCGTGGTCTTCCCAATATTACTCTTCCTGAAAATATCATATGTAAATCTTGCCAATTCGGTAAGCAGACCAAAGTGAAATTTAATGCCAAGGAAGGATCATCAAGTGGGCCTCTTGAACTTATTCATACAGATATATGTGGACCTATGAGGAAAAAGTCACCACGTGGTGAAGAATACTATATCTTATTTATTGATGATTTCTCTAGAATGTGTTGGATTGGGTTGCTTAAACAAAAAGATGAAGCATTTGAGAAATTTCAGATATTCAAAGCTCTAGTTGAAAATGAATTAGATCTAAAAATCAAATGTCTTAGATCTGATCGAGGAGGTGAATATACATCAAATGAATTCCTTGAATTTTGTGAACAACATGGCATAAAAAGACAGTTTTTGGTAGCAGGCACTCCTCAACAGAATGGTGTAGCAGAAAGAATGAATAGAATAGTTCAACAAATGGCTAGAGCCATGCTTGATGATTCTGGAACACCTGACACATTTTGGGGGGAAGCAGCTCACACAGCGGTAAATATTCTCAACAAGGCACATGTTCGTGTAAATAGTGACAAAACGCCATATGAACTCTGGTATGGTAATCCTCCCTCTGTGAAGCATTTTAAAGTTTTTGGGAGCAAATGTTTTATCAAAAATAATGATGAAAATCTTGGCAAGTTTGAACCAAGAGCAGATGAAGGTATACTTCTTGGTTATTCCTCTCAAAGTAAAGCATATAAATGTTACAATAGAAGACTTCGAAAGATTTTTGAATGTATTGATGTTGTTATTGATGAGTCTCCTGCAGCTCCAAAAGAAGAAAAACAAACAACGGATGAAGGTGATGATGACGTATATCCTTCTACATCAAATAGAAATGACACAGACAGTGAACCCAATGAAGAATCTGGAGATGATTTATCTGAGAAAGCACCATCCAGATATGTTCAAAAGAACCATCCAGAATCTCAAATTTTGGGTGACAAGGGATCAGGTGTACAAACAAGAAGGACTCTTGTGGGATCCTCTAGCTATTTTGCATTTCTATCCACTGTTGAACCACACAATGTCAATCAAGCTAGCAAAGATGAATGTTGGATTCAAGCCATGAATGAAGAGCTTGATCAAATTGAAAATAATCACACTTGGGAGTTAGTTCCAAGACCACATGATAAAAATGTCATTGGAACTAAATGGATATTCAAAAACAAGTTAAATGAAAATGGGGATGTTGTAAGAAACAAAGCTAGACTTGTTTGCAAGGGGTAAACTCAACAAGAAGGCATAGAATTTGAAGAAACTTTTGCTCCTATAGCTAGACTTGAAGCTATAAGAATGTTTCTTGCCTTCTCAAGCTTTCAACAAATCAAAGTTTATCAAATGGATGTTAAATCTACTTTTCTCAATGGTGATCTAGAAGAAGAGGTTTATATAGAACAACCAGAAGGATTCATTTTGGGAAATGATATAAATCTTGTTTGTAGACTTAAAAAGGCTCTATATGGTCTCAAACAAGCTCCAAGGGCATGGTATTATCATCTTGAAAAATATCTTCATCAACAAGGATTTACAAAGGGGTCTGCTGATAGCAACTTATACACAAAAATTGAAAATGATAAATTGTTGATTGTGATTGTATATGTTGATGATATCATCTTTGGAAGTAATGAAGAATCTATGAGTCAGAAATTTTCTTTTGTTATGCAGCAAGAATTTGAAATGTCTTTACTTGGGGAACTAACATTCTTCCTTGGCTTGCAAGTACATCAAATGACAGATGGTATATTCTTATCACAAGAAAAATACCTTAAGCAAATTCTGAAGAAGTATGGCATGGAAGAATGCAAACCTGTAAGTACACCAATGATAACCGGATGTAATCTCAGTTCTCATGATGATTCTCCCACGGTGAATCAACCAGAATACAGATCTATGATTGGAAGTCTACTCTATCTCACTGGGACTAGACCAGACATTATGCATGCAGTTGGTATTGTTGGGCGATTCCAAGCTAATCCAAAAGAGTCTCACCTTCAGGCTGTTAAAAGAATATTCAAATATCTGCATTCCAAGACCAAGCACATTCCCATCAAGTATCACTTCTTACGTGAGCAAGTGCTTGAACAAAAGGTGAAGTTGGAGTATGTTCCCTCCAAAGAACAAGTTGCTGATATATTTACCAAACCTCTGCCCAGGGAAGCATTTGAATATATCAGATAGAAGTTGGGTGTTGTTTCTGCCTCTCAGAAGTTCAGATCTGATTAAATTCAGAAGATTACATTGGATACGCGGGTTTCCTGAAAGACAGTTGCGTATATACGCGAGTTTATCCTCAGAAAGCCGCGTATGGTTGGTTGCTGACAATTTTGTGAGGGGTCGACACTTTTTAGCACAACTTCAGTGCTATTTGATATCTCTAATGCTGTATGGTATCTCTGGTGATGTTTTATCTCTTCTATTTTTGATTCATTCTCTGAAATTGGGTGAAGATGCCTTGATGATCTTTTGTTGAAAGTGTTCAAGATGCACAAGCTAAGGGGGAGATGAAGGAGTAAATTGATGTACAGGTTCAGGGGGAGCATTAGCCTTACTGAGTATTATGCATTGGGCATTGTGATTCTGAAATATGATCACTTTCTTGAAGTTCTTTTTGGTTTTGATTATAAAAGGTCATATTTGTAATTTGATGTAAAGGTCATGTTCAGATCAATGTTGTAAATTGTTATTTTCAGTCATGTAAGGACTTGTTCAAATTTGTAAACCCACTTGGTTGGGTACTTGAGTCTCATATGTAAATCCACTTGGTTGGATCTTTGGTGTAAGTATGAGTCTTTGGTGATAGGAAGGTCATAGAGTCATGTACTTCATTAAAAAATATGTTTTCAGCATGAACTCAGGGGGAGCATGGTAACTTCAGTGCACATCAGATCTACAACGCTCTTCTTTCGCATGAGGAGGAAAACTTTGTGATGGTTTTGATCCGCCCTTTGCCCTTGCTGTCAAAGGGGGAGAATGACATGGTTTTTGAATAGGGGGAGATTGATCAAACACCATTGTGGTTGCCATCAAGTCCAAAGGGGGAGATTGTTGGCATGTGTTGTCCTTAATGGAAACTTAATTGATGAAATGAGATGATTGGCAATATGATGCAGAGTGTTGTCCTTGATGGCAAACCTCTCTGATGAAGTTGTACTTGATGAACTTGTTAATGATGTAAATCTGATGTATCTACAATCAATACAGAAGTTGCAGAAGAAAGAATCTACAGTATGTGCAAGAAGAATGTCAAACAAGGTATATAACAAGGAATACGCGGGTTTGTTTAGGAGAAGTCACGTATGCACGTGGAAAATATCGTGCCAAGTCGCGTATGCCCAATTGCGCTCTAAATTTATAAAACCAGGGGTTACTACCATGGTATTGACCCATTGTATTGAGCGTTGGATTGTCCATTTGATCCCATCCAAGAATACCATCGAAAAAATGTGGTTTTGTCTCATGGTATTAAAAAAGGCTAAATATATATAAGGAGAAGAATTTCATTGTGCAAAGGGTGTGGTTGTCTGGGCTTTAATGAATACTTTACTCTGAAGTATATCTGCATGGTTGAACTCTGCTCTTAATTGATAGATCTGAATCTATGATGCATCTATGAACATAATGAAGGTTCAAGATCTCTAGATCTTGAAATGGTGAATCTCTTGGATGATCTGAAATGAAGTGATGAAGACTTGGCGCAAATCTGTTGAAGAAGTTGAAGAAATCTGGTAAGTTCATAGATCCGGTCTGATCTGCAAAATTTATCTTTTATAGATCTATACGCAGGTTCGTTTAGTGAAAAGCGCGTGTATACGCGGCTCTATTCAGAAAAAAGCGCGTATGGGTTGTTAGGGTTTTTCTGATAAATTGCACAAATGTATACACAGGTTCACTTCATTAAGGGTGCGTGTATACGCGGGTCTGTTTAAAGAAAAGCGCGTATGATATTTAAATTGCTGGTTGCTCAGAAGATAATTGAGGTTCTGCATATCTGTTCTAAAGTCTGGGCTGTCTCTGATATTTTGGTTACAGTGGTATCACTGTTCTATTTGATGAAATGAGAAAAGGATGTTTGGTGACAAGTGAAGGATTGTGTTGAAGCTGTTTGATCCAGTTTGAAAATTGATGAAACGTGGTCTGCAGTGGATCTGAGGGTTGAAGCCTTCAGTCTGAAAGTAGAAGCTTTCTGCCAGTAGAGGCTGGTGCAAATATCAGGGGGTTGTAGCTCCCTTCCAGGAGAGGCTGGTAAACGAGAGAAGGTTGTAGCCTTCTGCAGGTGGGTGCCTGCGTGCTGGTATGAGTCTGCGCCAGTACATGATTGTAAGATGTTTTCTTTATCTAATAAATATTGAAGACTGAGACGACGGCAGCGGTGGTTTTCTCCCGAATTGGGTTTCCACCTTAAATGCTGGTGTTCATATGTGTTGATGATATGTGATGCTTTATTATGTTCTTACTGCACCTGTTTACTGCTTTCTTAACTTCTGATGAATGAATAAAGCACTGATCTAAGTTAAGAATTAACTGCTTATTTGTATCTCTGTGCATACGCGAGTTTCCTTCTGGTTATCTGCGTATATACGCGAGTTCTGTTCAGGAAACTAGCGTATGGGTTTAAAATCAAGAAAAATAAATAAGTTTTCTAAATACTGATTGTTGGCATGTGTTGTCCTTAATGGAAACTTAATTGATGAAATGAGATGAATGGCAATATGATGCAGAATGTTGTCCTTGATGGCAAACGTCTCTGATGAAGTTGTACTTGATGAACTTGTTAATGATGTAAATCTGATGTATCTACAATTAGTACAGAAGTTGCAGAAGAAAGAATCTACAGTATGTGCAAGAAGAATGTCAAACAAGGTATATAACAAGGAATACGTGGGTTTGTTTAGGAGAAGTCGCGTATGCACGCGGAAAAGATCGTGCCAAGTCGCATATGCCCAATTGCGCTCTAAATTTATAAAACCAGGGGTTACTACCATGGTATTGACCCATTGTATTGAGCGCTGGATTGTCCATTTGATCCCGTCCAAGAATACCATCGAAAAAATGTGGTTTTGTCTCATGGTATTGAAAAAGGCTAAATCTATATAGGGAGAAGAATTTCATTGTGCAAAGGGGGTGGTTGTTTGGGCTTTAATGAATACTTTACTCTGAAGTATATCTGCATGGTTGAACTCTGCTCTTAATTGATAGATCTGAATCTATGATGCATCTATGAACATAATGAAGGTTCAAGATCTCTAGATCTTGAAATGGTGAATCTCTTGGATGATCTGAAATGAAGTGATGAAGACCTGGTGCAAATCTGTCAAAGAAGTTGAAGAAATCTGGGTAAGTTCATAGATCCGGTTTGATCTGCAAAATTTATCTTTTATATATCTATACGCATGTTCATTTCGTGAAAAGCACGTGTATATGTGGCTATGTTCAGACAAAAGCGCGTATGGGTTGTTAGGGTTTTTCTGATAAATTGCACAAATGTATACGCGGGTTCACTTCATTAAGGGCGCGTGTATACGCGGGTCTGTGTAAATAAAAGCGTGTATGATATTTAAATTGCTGGTTGCTCAGAAGATAATTGAGGTGCTACATATCTGTTCTGAAGTCTGGGCTGTCTCTGATATTCTAGTTACAGTGGTATCACTGTTCTGTTTGATGAAATGAGAAAAGGATGCTTGGTGACAAGTGAAGGATTGTGTTGAAGCTGTTTGATCCAGTTTGAAAATTGATGAAACGTGGTCTGCAGTGGATCTGAGGGTTGAAGCCTTCAGTCTGAAAGTAGAAGCTTTCTGCCAGTAGAGGTTGGTGCAAATATCAGGGGGTTGCAGCTCCCTTCTAGGAGAGGCTGGTAAACGAGAGAAGGTAGTAGCCTTCTGCAGGTGGGTGCCTGCGTGCTGGTATGAGTCTGCGCC